>VXCM01002603.1:0-104646 GCA_014773175.1 Lucifuga dentata
TGGATCAAAGTTTCAGCATCACGTAATGATAGAATAGGCCGGATCTTAGCAATATTACTGAGATTACTGAATTACTGAAGATTCTGAACAAATCAGATGTAGTAACTAAGTATGAAGTATAAATTATGAAGAGCTTTGTTAGATTAAAATGGATCATTCTGTACTTCTTTACAATGAATTAACCTTGCTGCAGTAAGCATAAGTTTGTGTATTAACAGGTTAGCATTGCCGTGCTCATTGCTATACAGGAAGAGCCTCTGAACTCCTTAGATGGGAGAATTAAACAATATATAACAATAGGACCTTTGGGACCTTTGGGATTAAACATTTCTATCCAAATACTGGCATGATAATAGTAACACTTGGATTAAAATACACTGAAAATAAACAAAAAGCAACTTTAAATGTCGACTGATAAGGACGAGGAGTGTGCTGAGACCACACCCCAAAATACAGGCAAATCCCATGTGGTGTCACACCATTCTGTCGTTGCTATGGATACACATATCAAGCTTCACCACCTGCCCTGCCCCCCTTTCTTAGCACACCACCCGAATCAATCCAATCCAGTCTAACAGTGGTATTCACCAAGCCATGCCTCCTTGTCTCCTCCTATCCAGCCTACCCTTACCTCCTACTGGCAGATTAGACTCCTCTCTCCCCCTCCATCCTTGCCTTCACTACTACTACAAACTCTTCCTCCCATTCTCCCTCCACACACGCCCCATCTCCCTCCCCCTGCTGTCTGTCCCTCGACAGTGTAATCCAATCCCTGTAGGGCCAGAGCTGGGGGCCTGACACGGTCCTGACCCAATTAGAGGCCTGCTGCCAGCTAATTAACCTCGGACCAGCTCTGGTGCCTGGCGCCTGATACTCCCAAACCAACTACGCCACTAATTTCATTAATATACCACTACAATCTTCTGTCAGGTCCCCTTCCCCTCTGCTGCTGCCAAATCCAAGAGCGAAGTCATCCTAAGATGGGAGGGACAAAGGCCAGATGCGTTCAAAAAGAGGGATGAAGAGGAGCAGGTGAAAAAAAAAAATCAGGAGACGATGAAAGAAGATGGATGGACGGTTATGTGAGAAAGAGAGACAGATGGGGGGCCACAGAATAGGTCGAATCAACGATCGAACCGAGTGTTGGCCCCTCACTGTATAATGATACATTACACTGTGCAGTCAATAAGTCAATGGCCAACACTTGTTCAGCACTGCTGATGATGGAAATATTAGCCTGACATTACTCTGCTGCTTCTGCTTGTATTGACAAAATCATACTTAAACTTAATTTTCTGTCAGCTACAGCACAAGGATTGCTAAGAGCCAGATGCCAGCAGGAGGCTGAAAGAAAACAGAAGATCTTAGCCTCTGGTTCGGGCCTGATAACAGTTTTACAGATGATTCCCTAAAGATTTTTCTGCATCTAAAACACAGCGTCTCCACTCTGGTGCAGCAGGGGAGAGGAAAAAATGGCAAAGAGGCTTTCCTGAAAACCTAAAAATGTGTGAGCGAGTGATGGAGCGTTTGTAGCTTTGTCTCCCCACGAGAGCTCTTCTGCTGGTCATCTGTGAGTTGTCAGGCTGAGGGAGAGACAGTCTGAAGACGACTCAGAGTTCAGTGGGGAACCTCACCGCATCGGCCCACTATGAACTCTGTCATTAAGATAAATTAAAGCTTGTTACTCTTGGCCAGCATCGTCTCAACACACACCACTCAGGAAAGCTGTCTGGCTTGTCACAGAGTAAGCTACTTTCTCCCTGTATCCAAAGAGCGTAACACGCTGCAATAATGTGGCTAATGTCTCCCCCTTCAGTCTGCATCAGGGTTTAAATTTTCTTTGATATCTCCTTCTTCCAGACACATTAAGAGCCATAAAGCCAACTAGAAAATCAAAACATTTCTCCCCCCTTCAGACAGCTTGGTTGGATGTTATTTTTTCTCAGTTGGGAAAAAGGCTTGAATTCCCCCGGCTGTTCCCGGAGTCTGTTAATGCAGATTGACCGGGATAGAGTCAGACGGTGATGTGGCAAGGCTGGCCGTCTGTGTTGTTTTGTGCCTCTCTATCAGAGGGCCAGGGAAGCTTCCTGCCATTTTGCTGGAGAGGAGTTTCTTTGAAGGGACAGGAAGGCACAATGGCATTTCCCACAAGCTGATGTGGGCTGCTGGGCTAGACCCGACTGCGCTCTGACACAGATATATATATATATATGTACAAATGCAGAATCATGAAGAAAAATATAGACCATATAGATACATATGCACATCTATAAATACATACAGGCACCTCGAGCCCCACGCTTCACACACACACACACACACACACACACACACACACACACACACACACACACACCCATTTAGTCAAAACCATCAGTTCCCAGCCACCGAGAAAGCTACAGCAAGAGTCAAAAGTCGGTGCTATAGTGAGAAGGCCTTCATTTTGGGGAACTGTTCCCTCTAATTACTGTAAGCAACACAGGGGCCTTACAGACAGCGAAGAAGGTTATTTTGGTGTCATGGTGGAATGCTCTGAAAATAGATCTGACAGCACGCAACTCAAAAAACGATTTCCTGTCAAACTGATGTTTAAGCTAATGTCTCCAAGCATGAAACACTTGTGTTAGCATCAGTTTGAATATAGATTAAGAGAACTGTAAGTTTAGACAAAGTTGTGGAGTGAGAAGAGAAGCAACCGCAGAATTGTGGGTAATTCAGCAAAGAAACGAGACTGGCATGTTGTTCTAATTATAGTCAGAACCTCCTTTGGTGGCTCGATGACTGCAAGGGTTCAGTTCTTGGCTGATGTGACTATCCATACATTGCTCTCTTTTCGCGATTGCCCTTCATATGTATCTTCACCTTTGTCTCTATAGCAAAGATGCAGAAAGGCAGAAAGGCAGAAAGGCGTGGCATTTAGAGAACATCCATTTTAAGCGCCACTGAGCAATCAGCTGACAAAGCGTTCTCAACTGCCTGGAGAAGATAAATGAGAACAGAAGTTTTCTTTCAAGATGAACAAATATTAAGACAAAGGCAGATAAACTGATTCCAAAGGTGAATTTCCAGTTCCAAGAACTCATTGTTCACTATATTAGAGTAAAAAGTCCTCTTGCAAAGAGCTCACAATGTAATAAAAAGTGAAGAGAAAAATGGCGATTACGTGCTAGAATACATCAGACTAATTTAAAAAAAAAAAGTTTAAAGCTCAAAGTATCTGCACTGCAAATGACATTTTTTAAATATTCAGTATTCAAATGTACTTCTTGTATTTTGGCTGTTACGTATGTTAATTTTCATGATAATAATTTAAAAAATGCCCAAAATTCTTTAAATAAAAAAATGAAAATGAGCCCTATCACATGAACACTGACATAGTTCTATCAGCACTCTCTTTAATAAACTTATATGATTAACTGAACCTTAAAAACAAAATTAAAAAATCCAAATGCCCAAGACGTCTCCACAATTGTTTTTTCCTCTGCAGGGCTGATTCCTATTAGGTCCTCTGATTAGATTCCTCCTCTGATATCAGTGGCAGCCCTACTCACGCCATGGTGCTGCAAACAAACATTATTCAGCTCTGCCATTTGTTCTAAAGGTGTGGGGCTGGGAGTGCAGAGGAGTGGGAGGGTGGGAAACTTCAGCAGGGCTACTGTACATATCTGGGCCTTGATGTGGCAACAATGTGTTCAGGGGAGGACGGGTGCCACAGTGTTTGGTCACTTCCTTCCTGCTGAGGCTGAGAAAGAAGTTGGAGACCAGACAGGCTGAGAGGCCGCAGCCAGATACTGACTTCAGATCAGCCAACGGAGAGAGAACGAGGCGAAGCTGCTGCTGTTTTGGGCTACGTCGAGCCGCTGAGCGTGGGAGCGTTTGCATGAGAGATTGTGTATGGAGAAATGAGAGACACCTCAGACCCGTGTGAGCGCAGCACCAGAAGCGTTCCGTGAATGGACCAAATGACACACACACAAATCGCACATACACACTCACACGGACCATCTATTAGTGTTACCTAACTAAGCACTTGAACAATGACCAGCGGCTAAACTTCCTCGCTTTGTCTGCTCCCATGTAACTTCACAAGAGCTTTCAGACTGTTCTCGCACACACGCACAAATACTTGTTTTGTTTCTCACTTTAACACACAAACAAACTCACAAGCACATGCATACACAGATGGTGGAAGAAAAATATCAAGTATATCTAGGAGCTTTTAAGGATGTTATTGTTTTTTTGTTTTCTTTGTTTTTTATCAAAGACAGGATTAGAAATGTAAATCAATATACAATCAGTGTTTCATTAGGTATTAAAGGACCATACTGGTGATTTTGCATGTTTAAGCCCAATAATACTACCTGCATACACCCTTATATTACTGACAACCATTTTCCAAAATATAAAACTGTGTTTTAGTTTTCCTGTTATCTTTCATATTCAAATGTTCAGGTGATACACACCTTAAAATTCAGTGTTTCACCTGAATGTAGATGGGATGGTCGTTGTTTCTAATTTCATGGTAAAAGTCATCTTCTCCTGGGACTATATTCCCTGGTAGAGACAGACCTTTTCTGCTGTAAAGCTCTGTGTTGGAACGGTTCAATAAAAAATTTAATAGATATCTTGCTCAACGTGTTGGATTACGTATCTCAAGCAAATTTCAAGTCTCTACAAGTTGATTTTTATAGCGTTCTGGAATGAACTGAAACCAATGACAATCTGGAACACTGGAAAATATTTACCACTCCAGAAGTATTTTTTGGGGAATGGTTATGGGTTATGATACATGTATCTGGGTTGTTTATATTGAGCTCAAACATGCAAAACCATCATTATGGTCCTTTAAGACCTGCAAAATGAATGAATTACAGACTTATCAAAAAAAAAAAAAAAANAAAAAAAAAAAAAAGTGAGCAGTCATCATAATCTGTGACAGAGACAGTTTATCAGAGGCAGAGGGGTTGAAAGGTCACTGAGAAGGGAAGTGTTGTCTTTGTAAAACTGTAATGGCCTCTCTAACCCTCAGCAGCCATCAGTCATCCAAAACCTGGCAGCAAATCAGCTCTCCCTCTGCTCCACCTGACCCTTAACTCAACTAGCCCAGCTCTTCTGATAAAGAGCCTGCGAACACACACACACACACACACACACATGCAATGGTGCATTCACACCTTAATGGAAATTGCTGGGAAGTGTTTATGCAACTGAAGCTCTTTATCTGGCAGCTGCATTAGATTGTGAGCAGTGGGGTCTCTGGCAGACAGACAGACAGAGACAGAGGAGGGTGACGTACCCGGCTGACCTCTGTGGATTCTCCCACGGGCTGCCACTTTTCTCACCATTCCAACACTGTTTAAAAACGACCATTTGATAAAAGTACAAGTTAAAGGAGGACTAAAACGTATGAATGTATAGCAAGCAATGGGTTGCTATTATTATTCAGTGATGAATCAAGGCTTTTTTTTGTTGATAGCATCATGTATACGTCTGAATCATGGGCCATGATTTTTTAACCAGGATTATGTGTGTTCCCACGGCAACACAGGGTTGTAATTTTCCAAAATTGACAAATCAACAGTCATGCCCACTTCATGCAGCGATTGGATAGGTGTGTTGAGATGTGAAATGAGGTATTTTCTTTTTTTTCACCTATTTCCATCATTGCTACACTAGGAATATGTGGAAAAATGTGAATGTGAAAGTGAAAGCGTGTGCCATTATCCCCATTTATATGATTGTTTTGAGATTACAGAAACAAAGATGGACGTTTCATGCAGTGTGCAGAGTTTACAGAGAAAATCAATGCCAACAGGTGTATCTTTTATGACGTCAGCAAGTCGCAACTACTTCATATTAATACTGATCAACTTAAAATTGCAGTGTATAAAATGAGCTGCAATTTATAAGAAACAAGACAAAGAACCTTGTTTGTGCCATTTGGTGCCAGGGTGCCCAAATAACCGATCCAAAAGCATTCTGTCTTGTTTCTTTTTGTATTGAAAATTTTGTATGGAAAATGAAAGTCTTTGTATGATTTGTAAGGAAAATCCAAAAAACATACACACACATGGCAAGAAATAGTAGGTCCCTTAGGCCCGTCACATGCTAAGCGTTGAGCGTTGCCGCTGAGCTTGGCATCCAGTGCTCTGCTTGTATGTGAGCAGAGTCTGAGTAGCGCCACTCAGCCAAGCGCTGACAGGAAGTGCTCGTTGCTAATGACTTGACGGTTACCATGAAAGATCTTTGCACATTCATGGTCCAAATCGGGTTTCCAGGTCAAATCGGGTAGTGACATGGACATCGCAACAAAGATGGCTCTGGCTCTTCTTCTCATTCGGAGAAGAAAAGCGAAAAAATGGCAAATGTGGGTGCATGAAACCGTGTTGAGTAACCATTCTAAACTGCTCTACAGGTTATGAGCTTCTCCTCCATCGCTGTGGCGCTTCTGCTGACGTGACGTACAGCTGTTCTCTGATTGGTTGCACATTGGAAAGGTCAGTGTCAGAAAGGTCAAAGTTGAATTTGGTTGAACTTTTATCACCATGTCAAAACGGAGAATCGGAAACACCACGTGGCGCTCAAGGTGGTGTGACACGACGTTAGGAGTTAACGCCCAGCTCCCAATACACAATAATGTAACGCCCAGGTCAGCGCAACGCTCAACGCTTATCATGTGAAACCGGCCTTAAAGTATAGCAGCAGTTCAAAGGGGAAACCAGGGAACACACACACAAACGCACACACACTTACCAGGTATCCTAATAAAGGACCATCCATGGCGAGGATAGAGGGCCATTACCCCCCCGGGGCATTGTGGGTGGAAGGCGCTGGCCCTCAACCACCAATCCGAAGCGAGCTCAGGGGAGCCACAGAGGAAACACTGTTTGAAAATTGTGCCCCCTCCACTACGTGTCACCCGCCACTCATACTCAGCGCTGCGGTCGTCACAGTAACGCTCCATGGGAACTGCTGTCACCTAGGAAACCAAAAAGAAAGATAATGTGTTCTAAGTTTGAAACCAAAGATGATATTATAGCTTTTCTCGCATTTCGCTGAGGAAATTTTTTTTCCTATCGCTTGTCATTCAAAATGTTTGGTGTTGTTTTGCATGTAGGTTTCGAACGACAAATAAGAAAAACTTAACACACTGGCAACTTTACTGCCTACACATCTATAGAAACAAGGGAAACCTCTGCACAGAGGCTGGTTTCACCGAATCAGCAGGTTCTCTGTGTGTTTGTGTGTATTTAGGAGGAAGGTAAGAGGAACTAGTGGACAAAGTGAGCAAGAAGCCCTTTTTTTTTTTTTTNCCCCCCCAAAAAAAAACCAACACACACACACACTTGACAGATAAGAACAGCTCATTGTTGCCAGTCTACAAAGGCAACACACACAGAGCTTCCCTCTTCCCTTTCCATGACCACCCAAATACTTGTCTGTCTTACACACGCTAACAGACACACACACACACACACACACACACACACACACACACACATACTCACACAGATTTCCTCACATACACATACACATACACACCCTGGGTGTGGCAGCAAGCAGGAACTTGGGTGGCAGCGTGGGCTGGCAGGGCCGCAGCGTGGATGAGATGGAGCTTCGGCCGTGGATCATCACATCTCTGTGTCCCACCATGCCTGGCCTGATGGCTGTGAAAACCAGCTCCTGATGCACACAAAGACAATAAACTTTACCATTCTGTTTTATATAGATTAGTGGAAATGTAGAGACACAAAGGAAATTGTTATCTCAAATTATTACAAAATATTTAAATGAAGTCAATGCAGCAATACCAGAGTCTGAAAGTGAAATCTGAAGAGGTTACTGAGTGCAGAACTCATGGTTTTATAAATTACTCTGTGAATATATTTTTAGTAAGTTTTACTGGCTGCATGCCTGAGATGTTATGTAAATTTTCATGTCAATCCTTAAAATATTATATATAAAATGCATGATTGCTGCAGCTTATATAAGTTGTGTATTACAGGAAAAAAACAGAACGTGTGATCATGTCATCTTTCCAACAAATAACTTACAGCCAAGCCATAATGTGGATCGAATGCTAATGTTTATGAGCAAAGGTTAATGCTAAAGAGATAAGTAAGATTAATGCAAATATAATGCTCTGGTAGATGTTAAAGGAATATGTGTGTGTTGCTGTGTCTAAATGCATGTGACACTGGAAACAAGGTGGATACACAGTGCCATCTAATGGCAGAGTTTAAAAAGAAGACTTTTTTCTGGCCAGGCTGTGACACTAATAATGTAATAATCACTAATAATCATCTCTACATAGCTGCTGGATTTGACCGGGCACAACCAAAGAACCACTGCAGATTGCAAGTAACAGTGCAAATACCTGGCAAAATGGGTTACTACTTTACAAAGTCAAGCCATGAAACTTGTGACCTTTCTGGACAAAAAGGAGGATGTTGGAATTCTGTCAGAAAACATGGATTATGATTTTTTTAATGTAATTATTCAAGGGTAAATAATTCATAAATGGTTAAAAAAGACTGTGACATTTAATCAGATATATCATAAAGCTGAGCAACTATCTTAGTAAAGCAACAGTGGTATCTTGTTAGTATCTTGCAAATACTAGCACTTAGTATTTGCATGATCTACTGTGTGAAGATGCATGATGGGCAGATTTTGAGAAGAAAAAAAAGGAGAAAAAAGTCAGATGGAGGATGAAAAATTGGATGAAATACAAAGAAATACATAGCAGATATAGCCTTGAATGAAAGTGAATACAGAAAGGTGTCTGGTTTTCTCGATTCCTCGACGGGAGCAGAAAGAAAGCAGAAAGCAATGCTGACTGGACTGTCAAGCACAGCCAGAGAAAGATGAGCAAAGCGGAGAGAAGAGATGCTGTGTGCCAGCTACATGCAGCTTCAAAAGAAAAATGAGGAGCTGAAAGAAGTTGGCGTAAACTGTGGGAATGAGTAATTTCTAGAAGCTCAAGTGGAAGCCTGAGGTCAGAGCGGTCATGCATTACACATATTAACTATTCAAGAGTCTATATGTTTCTCTTGTTTCTCATACTCAGGCTTACTCCTTGCATTTTTCTGCTCTTTTGCTTCTTAAGCTGCTCAGGGGGAGACGGGGGAACCTTAGACGCTGGGCAGCTGCCTGACTCGGTGTGATGAGGCCAGGGGAGGAGAGGAGGATGGAATTACCCCAAGAGCATTTTCTCTTAAGTGTTTTCCAACCAACAAGTTAGGTTACAAGTGGTGGAGGCTGGTAATGGGATACAAATCTGTGCATTGGGTAACTCATCGCTTAAGATTTCCAAAAGATGCGTTTTTAGTGTCTAGTTAGCAAAGCAAAATGTCTAGGGACTCTAAGCCTTCATAATGCCCAATATTTTCATTTATTCTTAAAGGTCATCCAGATCTTTGAGATCAGCTGAAGGACAACCAGGCTGGGGATTCATAACTAAGTTTCCCAGTTTTCCTGGCTGCTCTGTATATTTTAACTGGCACCTATACTTTCTACGGTCGTCTTCTCACTAAGCATCAGGCTTCTTTTTGGTTATTTGATACTGAAAAATTGAGGAAATGTGCTGTTTGAGTGTAACCCTGAAGTTCTCTGTCACAGAGCCCAGCACATATGAAAGCACTTCAATGCAATTTCAATTTATTTTTGACTGACCGGACATTAACCTGCCACAATACAGCATGCTAAGCTAGCAAAGTGGCTGTAGAAAACAGAAACATACCACTAAGAATGCCGAATCTCCAGTAATTATACTTGAAAAAAAATTTAAAATCTGTTTTTCTTAATCTTAAGAATGTATTTAACGAGTATTATAGTGTAGCCTGTCCTCTACAGTGGAAGTTGAGATAGATGCTAGTCTGCACAGGCCTTCGAGACGCATCGAGTGAGGGAAGACAGTGTTACTGGGTCACAGGGCTAAGGAGGGATTAGGTTCCACGCTGGATCCCAGAGGAGGGAGAGGGAGCCTGGGGCAGAGAGCACGATGTGTGGCCCAACACTGACCGATGCTCAGGGGAAATTTTTGGCATCGTCAGCAGTAGCGCACGTGGCTACTGGAGTTTTGCCTATCTGTCTCATGGCCTGCAGCGCCACAGATGGCTGCTCCAGATTGATAACAGATTTTATTCTCTGTGCGTGTATGTTCCCCACCTGCAGGACAGCGCTGGTGCGTACGTTGGGGAAGGCCGTGGGTCTGTCCAGCCACAGAATCAGGTCCCTGCGAGATAGACATTGGCTCCTGGGCTGCACCGTCCCTCCATCCCTCTCCCCTTCACAGGCTTCCTCCTGCACCTCCTCTTCAAGACCAAAAAGACGCTGATGGTGGAGCCGGTATGCAGCTTTCAGGGACAGAAAAAGTGCTAACCATCTGCAAAAATGGAAAAAGGAGGATGACTGAATCAAACATGCAGTACAAAGACAAGAAAAGTCGAGCAAAATTGGAAACTTAAAGCTGACCTGACTAGGATGCCTTGCAGCATGAGGTTGTACATCTCAGCTGGTGACACGTTAATGAAGCGCAGGAAGGAGAAACAGCTTCCTCTGTCATCAGCTGGGAGGTTAAAAAAAGAGGACACAGAGAGAAAAAAAGAATAAAGGAGAATTGTGGAAAGATCGGAAGAAGAAGAAGAAGAAGAAGAAGAAGAGAGAAGCTGAAATGGTGAATTAGACAGTACATATGAATTACACAGTTGGTGTTTTCTAAATGTCATATTAACGTGTCCATGCTATCAACAGCTTTGTGTATGACATGACCTTACCTTTCCTATGAAAAAGAGACTGCTGGATGTGATTGGGAGCAAAGGGAGACAACAGAACTTGAAGTAACCTGAGAGGGATGAAGAGAGAGAGAGAGAGAGAGAGAGAGAGAGAGAGAGAGAGAGAAACAGAATGTGAAATGGGCCTGATTTTTCGATCCCACTCAGACCCCACAACTTCTGAAAGTTAATAGCTATAATCAGCCTAATAGCTTAATACAAGCCAAAAATCACCAAATGTCCATAAATATACCAATTTACTGAGAAAATCTAAATGTAAGCCCAACCCTATTCAAAACAATGTGAGGTAAAATTTTCCTGTATTATGTTTGGTATAAACGTCAAGGTTAAGTGTGTGTGTGTTTAATATGACACCATACGAGTGTAGGAGGACTTACTTGTTCTTGGCCTGGTTGTGTGTGTGTATGAGGCTGTGACGGTAGAGGAATTTAGACATGATGTAGGGTTTGAAGGACATGTGGAAAGGAGAGCGTGTCTCCTGGCGCTCAAACAGATCAGGGTGGTTACACACCTACACACAAGCAAACACAAAAAGATCAGTTTAAAAACATGATGTGTGTGTTAAAGGACCATACTAGCCATTCTGCATGTTTGAGTCTAATATATTCAATTTTCATACAGTAACATTACTGACAATCATTTTCCAAAGCATGCTACTGGAACAGTGAATTAAAAATGTTTTTCCTACCTTCCAGACTGCCACTGGTTTCACTTCATTCTGTTATATGCTATTAAAATCAACTTGTTGATACTTAAAATGTTCTTGGGACAGGTAATCCATTATCATGAACAAGACGTGTATTCCATTTTTTTTTTTTAAAGTTATGTAATTTTAGCATATAAGTGCAATAAAAAGCACGGAGCGAATGTATGTCTCCACCAGGAAATATAGTCCCAAAAGAAGACCTGCGTTTATTGAAAAATTTAAACGACCGTGACTTCATAAGGCTGAGTCGCTATTAGTAGGCGAAACATAGATTTTTAAGGTGGATGTATCGCTTGAATATTTGATGTTGAAAGATTAAGAGAAAATATCAGGAAAGCTGAAATACAGTTTATCTTTTGGGAAATGATTATCAGTAACCTTATGCGTAGAAAAATTGAATATATTAGGCTCAAACATGCAAAATGAATGGTATGATCCTTTAAGACAAAATAATTATTGAATATCTCTACTTTTGCTTCCACTAATAAAAAGGTAGAGTACTGGAATGCTGTAAAATAGGAACATTAATTTTGAGTATCCACTGTAGCTGAAAATAAAACCTGAAGCTCACAGCTCTTACCTTCCTGAACTGCATCACCAGGTTCATGAGGGAGGACGTGGTGCTGTGGGCCTGCTGGGCCGTGCCCATGGAGGACTGGAGCAGGTCCTCAATGGAGATCTTATTCCTCAGAGCCTGATAGAGCAACCGCTGCCGGGACGTCAGCTGGCAGTAGGTCAGGATCTCAATCTGCATAGAAAAATAGAGCAGAAAACTAGAGCGCACTATTTTTTTTCTGTATGATTACAGCAAAAATGGGAGTAAGACATACCTGTGGATGAAATAAGTAGGATTCCACCATTCCCCAAACAGATGCATAATCAGAGTATGAAGCTTAGCAGGAAATGTGTGAGGAGCTGCTTGCTCTGATTATAACGTTAATAATTTAGAATAAATAGATTTTCAATCACGTAATCTAGGTCTGTTATTCGAAGCTAACTCCAATTTATGCAGATTTCAATCTAATTATGCTGTTAACATGATGTTTGAAAAAAAATCCTTTAAGGGCAAAGATTCAGTGTCTCAGTGACAATTTATCCTTTACATGGCTTCATCATTATGATCTGCATCATTTACAACTAATAAGTATTTTGAAATGGGTTATTATGGGTACAGATTTTTTTCCCAGTTTTTAACCACACTCCTTAAATGCATCTCCCACTTTTTTGGTTTAATCTTGTCACGTTTTGATGATAGTGAAACTGAACAAGAAGTCATAAAAACTGAATGTGAACCGTGACTGCAATTCACCATTTACCCCTGGCTTCGGTTAGCGGACAGAATGCGAGAAAGCAACAAGCGTGGGGACGGAAAGGAAGCTGGCTGGCAGGACTGCTTGTGGGCGCAAAACAAAGTGAAAAAGACAGATGTGGGGAGTGGTGAACTCTGCCATTCCTCTGACTTTGCATATCGAGACTCCCACAGCGTATGAGTGAGAGTGTGAGAGTGTGAGTGTGTGTGTGTGTATGAGAGAGCAAAAGACCCTCAGTCCAACATCTGTCAAGAGGATCTGCCAGCACAAGCATCATTCATGAGTCTATTACAACACTTTCTGTGTCAATGAGCTGTGCAGGGAGACAAATGGAGGAAGGGGCAAGTTTAACCAGAGGAGCAAAAGACTACAAGATGCTGACAAGATATGTAACTGTACTTTTAACAAAAAAAAGTTTCTTCAAGAATTTTCTTTTTCGCACTTTGAACAATTGACATTATTCCAAATTTTAAAATGTCCAAAGACTGGCCAGTGAGATTTTCCCTAATTTACAGTTTAATGCTGAATCCCTTGTAAAGATACCATCTGGAAAACCTTTTCCTTAGAAAATTGCAGATTGCCATTACTGCAATTTCAAATATTGTTCCAATCAATCGTGCAGCTGTGGTCAAGCAGTGGAGGTCAACAATGAGACTGAAAAAAGTCCTCTCTTCTACCTTGTCTGAGAGCTCGTTCTCCACATCTTTCTTGATCCTGCGCAGCATGAAAGGCTTCAGGATCATGTGCAACCTGGACAGCTGGTCTGAAACACAAAACAAACAATGGAATGATTAGCTACGTATCATACGCAAGAGTGAGCAGGACTAAAACATCAGCAATGGCACGCAAATCATAGAATTTCCGTACAAATGGGCTGGAAAATATTAAGTGTTGTCAGCTGGAAAAGTAGGCAACAAAGCTTGTATTGACAATTGTGTGCAGAGCAGGAACATTTCCTCTCAGCCCAAAAAGCTGCACTCACTCTCATCGATGGCGGACTTGTTTTCAGCATGGCTTTCAATGTCCTTGGAGAACCATTCGTTAAATTCTTCATGGGAATCAAACAACGTGGGCATGATGAAGTGGAGCAGGGCCCACAGCTGAGAGACGGCAATAACATACGGTTATAGCGTCAGCAGTTCTGTCTTGCAATGAGAAACTCACAGCAACACACATTGACAGACATGCACTCGTGAACAGTGAAAACACACACGCACACACCTCAGCCATGGTGTTCTGGATGGGCGTCCCTGTGAGCAGCAGCCTGTTTCGACACTGGAACTGCAGGAGGATTTTCCACCGAACGCTGACAACACAGAGGGAAGCGGTACTTCATCATCTCTAACACTTACTGTACTGTAATTACACTAATTCCTCAAACTGTAGGACACATGATCTGTATGTGTATGTTTTCCATTTCAAGACCCCATTTTCTTTTTTCAACATGTTCTGTGTCTACATTTGTGTATTTTGGCCAGTGTGCAATAATAGCTGCGAAAAGACAGCCACAACCACAGAAAATGCAGAATTACTGTAAGATATGTATAAGCTGTGCAGCTATATTTTTCCTATATTTTTCCAGTCGGTCCAGTTTTGAATGTTTTAATCTTTTTTTTTCAAAGCATAGCATTGCTTTTTTTAGATCAAAGAATCTGAAACTTAAGATAGGTAAAATCGGTAACGCAATGGTGAACAATAAGTCACTTATTATGAGTCAGATTATGTGTTCATCTGCTTGAACTGGTGGTGTCCTGGGAGGTGGAGAGAAAAAAAACTATAATTATCAATCTAAAAACTATAGAAAATTTTGGAAAATGGCTGGTAAAATATATGTCATTCATTGTAAATGGGCTCAAAGATGCAAAAACATCATTATGGTCCTTTAAGACCTGGGAGGTATCATCCTTGCGCTTTTAAGACCAGCATGGTTAGCCATTATGCTAATGCTTTACCTGGTGCTGCTTTTGAGTGCCTGGGCCTCATCCAGAACCATGTACTGCCACTTTACCCTCTGGAAGTACTTTACGTCCTGGACCACTAGCTGGTAACTAGTGATCACAACATGGAATGGTGCATTCTGGGTATACAGGGTTTTCTACACACACAAAATAAACAGACAGAGATGATGAGTTACTTACTGGATGAAGGAAGAGCTGAGGACAACCATTTTCAACTGATTAAATGATGTATTAAAAAAAAATCCATTTCCATAGTATTGCATCTTTGTACAACTTTGTCTATAATCATCATTATTTTTATCAGCATCTCCTCCTTACCTGGCTCCAAAATTTCCGTATAACCTTGCGATCATGAGGGTTTCCCCAGTATGGCAACACCTGAGAGACAAACAAGTAGAAAAGTCAAGTAGTTATGTCACAAATCTCAATGAAACCAGAATGATTAATTGTATAAATCTATTTTCCCTCTATATTAAAACAGAGTTTTTCCATTTACAGTGAGTAATGCAGCGATAAAAGAGCGAGACTTGTGTTTCCAGAGAATATATTTAGGCACAACATCGTGTGTGAATCACTGCTTCACTTCTTGATGAATTGTTGATGTAAAGTGTGATGTGAAAAAATTTGCACATCATTATCATCACTCATCAGACGCTTGTATTCCATTGTTTTCAGGTCAGCATTTCCATACTTGCTTTGAGCGCTTAGGAAGCTTATCTTCAAATTGTGTAATAGTGTCTTTTCACACATCATTAGTAAAACAGACAGGGACTGATTTATTTTCAAACTAGGCGAGAAAATGGGCGTGTGAGTGTGTATGCAAGCACAGCCTGTGTTAATGTGTTTGATGAATGGTCTTTAGCCTTCAAGAATTCACCCAGCATCCAGCGTGTCAGCAACCAGTTAAGGCACGCAAAAGGAATTTTGAAAAAAGTGGATCCTCTCAACAAAGTCGCGACAACATTGCAGACCTGAGTGAGTAATACTACAAACATCAAATGACAATACTGCCCCCTAATGAATAATCCTAGAAGTGCGCTTGTCTGAGGACTTCATGAGGATAAAAATGTGTTTATCCCACATTTTGACAAATCAAATCAGTTAAAGGACCATACCAGTGATTTTGCAAGTTTGAGCATAATAAATAATACCTGACTACCCTACTGTCACCATTTTCCAAAACATAAAACCATATTTTAGTTTTTTTTGTTAATTTTCCAAATCCCCTAATCTTTCAAAATCAAATGTACAGGTAATACACCCACCTTAAAAATTCAATGTTTCACCTGTTGACATGTATATCAAAATAGAAAGGATTGTTTTTTGTTTTNACCTTAAAAATTCAATGTTTCACCTGTTGACATGTATATCAAAATAGAAAGGATTGTTTTTTGTTTTAATTTCTCCATAAAGTTGTCTTCTCCTGGGACTATAATCCCTAGCGGAGACATACATTTTCTTCCGTGCACCTCATATTGGATCAGTTAAAGGTAAAAGCGATAAAAAATTCAATAGTTGTGATTACTTATCTCAAGCACGTTTCAATTAATTTTAACAGTGCATTGGAATGAACTGAAACCAAAGGCAGAAAGGGTTCTAATATTTAACGCTCCAGGTGCATATTCTGGGAAATGGTTGTCAGCAACATGTATGCAGATTGTATTTATTGGGCTCAAACATGCAAAACCACTGCTATGGTCCTTTAAATGACACAGCACTGCAAAGACTAAAAGAGATCAGCACAAATCAGGATGCCAGGATTCCCCCGGTCACATTTGTGCAGGTGTTTCCGTTGGTGTGCTCACTCAGCAGCGGCGTGGACTCTCACCTTGAATTTGGGCACAAAGCGGGTAAACTCCTGATGCCAGTTGTTGAGTGTGGACGCTGGAGAGATGATCAGGAACGGACCCCAGATGCTGTCTCTCTGTGCAGGAACAGAGGAGAGGATACATCACCAGCCACAACAACAGGTGGTCTCTATCTTTGTGTGTGAGAGGACCAGAGTAACAGGAAGACCAGGAGAAACATGACAAGTTCTTCCTGTGAGCGATAGCTCAATGCTGAAAGGATCACATTTGCACTGAATTCCACTTTTCTCCCTTTGGAGTTATGAAACCGAAATATCTAAGGTGCAAATGAGCCATACAGAACAATGAAATAAACGATGTGACTCATTCAATAAAATATTCCAACACCTGCAAAAGAGCACAAGTTGACAAATTAGGGGCTCTTTAAAGGATGCAGGTGGATTTCCTATCCCAGTAACAACAGTGGAGACAGGTGAATATTCCAAAAAAGCTTTCTGGAAGTGTGTGTGAGGAGTGTGAGGAGTGTGTGATGAATGAACTCTTGTCCCAGTGTGCTCTCTCTCACCTCTGCCAGGTGTGCTAACAGGGCAATACTCTGCACTGTCTTCCCTAGTCCCATCTCATCTGCCAGGATTCCATTAATGCCCTTTATACCGCAGATAGAGGGGAAAAATATCAGTCAAGAGCTACAAACATGCAAGTAATGTTATGTAATACATACATGCTGGGTTTCCTGTGCCGCCTAACGAGGAAACACAGAGTCTCCAGTACCTGTTCGTACAGGTTGGCCAGCCAGTTCATGCCTTTAAGTTGGTAACCCTTGAGTTTGCCGTTAAAGATGGTGGGCTGAGGAATGTCTTCACCGGCCTGGATGGATGGGTTGGACAAGCTGTAGCTCTCTCCAAACCCAGAGCCGCGTCCTGAGGATGGGCCGCTAGCGACGTGCAGAGAGGCACAGCGGCTGTCCTTTGCCTCCTCGTCAAACATTCGTGTCTTAAGGGAGAGACCAAAGATACCATGTAGTAAGTACACAGTGTGTATATGTACATATGTACACAGTGTGTGTATATGTATATGTGTGTATGTGTGTGTGTGTCATCTTACTCTTGCTTGATGAATCTGGTACGCTTCCTTGGCATTCCTCAGGGCCTGCGACTTGTAGTATTCACTATCTGTAGTAGTACACAATCCAATTGTGCATAAAAGAATAAAATCCACTTCAAACCAATCACAGGAAGCTTAATTAATACTCATTTAATTTCTCATACTAAGGCATATCTGGTCATTAGTAAAACTATATAGTGGCCTTAATTGCCATGGTTCATATTTTCATGAGTTTCCGCACTTAATTTCTATATATCTATAAAGAATTAAAATATATAAATAATATAATATAAAATATAGACTCCTGACATAAAGCAGGTTATAGTCGCTGTGACAATTATTTGACATATATCTGAGGGAACTTGATCAACAATTCCTTAAAAAAATTACATTTTAGAACTGATCTCACATAATAAAACTTAGAAATATCAAAAATCTGTTTTCAATTTCAATTCCTAACCGACCCTAGTAGCTCAACGTGTTAGAATTATTATTGGGTTGATCATACCGTAGTCCTCGTTTCCCATGTTGACCATCACACCTCCTCCAATGTCGATCTGCCTCTGAGCCGCTGTGTCTTCCAGCTTTCTCAGAATTTCCTCCTGTGCTGCATCTCCTCCTGCTCCCCCCACGCTAGCTTTACCACTCATGAAATGAGCGTACAGTTCCGTCTGAGTGATGAGGAAGTTCAGTTTACGCTGCTGACGCTTGGCCTGAGAGAGAGAGAGAGAGAGAGACTTTTTTCTTTAAATCAGCCCCCAAGGTGTGAGTAAATTTTATCTAAAGTTTACCAGTTTAGACTTGTTTCCAGTCACATTAAAAACAAAATTACCACTCACCTCCCTCATCTCCTCATCGAGTTTACGCTGCTCCAGGGCCTCCTTCTCCGCCCTCTTTCTATGCTCTTTCTCCACTTTGTCGTACTTCTTCCAGTAGAGCATCATCTCCTTTGTGAGGCGGCGGGCACGAGGTAACGTCTCCTTGCAGTTCTTCTGAGCCTGGATAGCTGCACGCCGCACCTCTCGCATGCACTGGTGAGCCAGCTGGGCCAAAACAAATTTATGTTGAGGGAGGCTACAATTCCAGTTTCTGCTTTTCCAAAACGATACTACACATTGTTAGAATATTAACAACATTGCAGAGCAAACGCCTGACTTACCTTTTTAGCATTGGTTAATACTAGGTTCTTAGCAGAGGTTTTCTGCTTGAAAGACTGAAAAACAGGGACAAATAGGACACTTAGTGCAAATAAACTTAGTAAAATAGTGCTGAAATTTTGCAGGGTCTTTACTTTTGACCATCTATTCTTCTGCATAATGCTCACTAACCTTGGGGATTTCCTTCTTGGCGATGGTAAGCCACACCTTCCGTCGCCGTGCATTTAACTGCTCAATGGTCAGGTGTTTCTTCTTCACCATGGGCAGTGGAGCATCATGGGAAAACTTAGCAAAGATCTTACTGACATAAGGCCGCCCCTCATCCAGAAACTCTCCCTCTGCTCGTTTCTTCTTCTTCTTCACCTTTTTTAGCTTGGCTGAAGGAACAAGGAAACACAATTAACAATAAATCTGAAACCCTGTCAACTATTTCAGTGAACATCCAGTTCCTTTTATGTCAGATGCCTTTTATGTCTCAAATCAGACCTTAAAGCACACCTCAAATCAGACCTTAAAGTTTAAATCAGACCTTAAATCAGATCTTTCCTTTTTTATCCTTACCCTTGAATTTCTTCTCATCTTTGATTTTCTTCTTCTTGGGCCCCAGTAGGTGGCGCTGTTGCTCATAAAAGGGGTCATGAGTGGAGAGGAGTCCAACGCTGTAATACTGGTACTGGTGGAGCTGCAGGAGTTAAAGCCACACAGGAAAATAAGACAGTGTGACGTTGCAAAAATGTATGTCAATGATACTGGATGTCAATGTATGTCAGTGATACTGGATCCTGTATTTGAGTGTGTTTATGTACCTCCCGGTCTGAGTGGAACTTGCTTTGATGCTGCCTGGTGTGTCGATGTAACCTCAGCATGTCGTGCAGCTCCTCCCGTGACAACGTGAAGCCAGAGTCATCGGAGTCTGTGTCTGAGTCTGTGGTGTCGTCACTCAGCAGGATACTCTGCAACAGAAAGAGGAGCATGAGTACAGGGGAATAAGTGCTGTGTGAGCAGGATGGAAAGCTAAAGGAAAAATGAACAAAACAGGGAGACAGAGATTGGGAGCAGGGCTGTGACTATGATTTTCTTTATTACCAATTAATATATTAGTTATTTAATTGATCAATTGGCTGTCATTGTGTCACATTGTCAAAAAATAAAATGTCTGGATACCTTGAGCCACTTCCTGTTCTTCTTCAGCTTGGAGAAATTGTAGAGGCTTGTTTTATCTGCTTTTTGGTCTTTTGAGTTAACAAAAAAAAGAGAGAGAAACACATCACATGTACAGACAGGACAAAGATGAATGAATGAATATGCAAAAACCATTGCATCATTTATGTACAGATAAATGACAGTTATGTGTCCTTCTGCGGTCCCATAGTAGCTCCCATCCCAATTCCAGCTGAGATTTATTTGTGACTTTAATTTCTTCTTATTCAATGGCAGAATTAACAGAAAGAAGCATTTGGTGAAAAACATTCAGCACATACTGAGGGAAGCTGAATTGCTCAATAAATCATTAACAGGGTATCTTACCTTTGCCTTGCAGCAGAACTCCGTTGAGGGGTTTGCCCTCTGCCAGCCCATCCCCTTGCTCACATGGCTCATTTTTCACTGTCAGTGCTGCATGTTGAGTGGAAGGGCCCAAGGACAGACCTGCCCCCAAGGTACTATCACTGTCATCGCTGTCATCACTAGAACATGGAAAGTATGTCGCTGTAAGCCCACTGCTACTTTTATGTCCTGAAAAATTATATTTAGTTATCTATTCAATAGGCACATCACTGAGAAATTAAATTGTTTGTTCTTTAATAGTACAACTTTACTGTTTTAAACTAATTTAGCTGGTACTGTTCAGTTTGCAATCCCATAAAACAACAATATAGCTGTCGCAACCTCACAATCCAATCAAGAGCCATTTTTAATTTGCAACACTTACTGCGGATCCTAGATTGATATAACAACAAACTGGGATCTGACAACAAAAAGTAACATATAGTATATGTCCACTTCCAGCCCTGCTTTGACTCTACCTCGTTATGTCTTTGTTGAAGATGGCAGCCGTCTGGCGCAGGAAGCTCTCCAACCTAAGAGACCTCTCCAAGCGCTGCAAGTAGAGAGGTTTGGCCAGGCCAGAGCTCCCCGATGCCCCAACCTCCAGCCGGCCGTGCCCTGATGCCATCCCCGACACCTCTGCCCAACAGGGCAGCAACTCTTACTGAAAGAGGATAATTAGAGATAAGATGGAGAGAAACGAATAAGATGATGACTTAAGATCTAACTAGCAGCAGAGGAACAGAATGCCTATAATTCACATTCTAGCCAGGCAAAATGAAGGGTATGAAGGTTGATAATAGATAAAATGATTTATACATTGCTCATGGGAAGTTCAGGAATAATTGCTGCTTTTTTATTTATTTATACAATCCATTTTTTTTTTCCTCAATTATTATGGTCCCCCACATGGTTGATCGGGGTAACTGCAGTACATATATGCAGTGGACTTACCTTGTCAGTGAAGGATGTCATTGTTTGTGATTCCAAGAGTAGTGAATAGACAAAACTGAAAAATCCTGAAATGTAAGAAAACCGACCGTCATGTAATGATATTCAATATGACAGTGCCATTTTAGAATAATAAAGAGTGCTGATTGGGTGCTAGTGTGATATGCTTACTGCAACATATTCTGTTTATTGTAACTTATGGTTTCATGATACACATTTGGCATTGTGAGTGGGCATGCTTTTTAAATAAGTAACTGCTTTTAGCAAAAACATTTGACAAATTAAAAGCAAAAGAAAAAAGGCAGAAGCCTTCAGCAACCTGTCAGAATAGTGTTAACTATTTACACTATATATATATATATATATATATATATATATATAGTTTCATGTTGTTTTTGTGATTATGATGTATATACTCTATTAAAGGATTAAAGGACACCACACTGCATACTTTCACATAAGTTCTTTCAGTTAATCAGCTTGGGTTGTACAGATTGAAGTGTAAAGGTTTAATTTCCTCAGATCTAGTATAAAATGTGTTTTAAGTAATAGCAATATGCTCAAAGTATCGTTTCGACTGTTAGGAGGTATGTGTTTTGTTTTTTATATGTTATTTGCATGATGAAAGTAAACTTACGGTGTTCAGCAGTTATTACTAGCACATGATAACATGCTCACGTAGAGCAAGCAAGTTCATTTGCAGATCGTGACGTGACTCAGGCTAACAAGCCACAAAAGCCAGGCAAGTTTGCTATGCTTTCAGAATGAAGAAACTGCGAGATTTGCGTGGCCCTGTTAATGTTACTCCGTTAACGTATCACGATGACTAATGAACAAATCCAAGCTAGGTTAGCCAGGATTTGGTAGCTAAGCTCGCGTTGTGCACTGGGCTGCATGGTGTAAATGCTAAAATACAGTTAGCTTATAAGCTAATGACCGCTAGCTGCTTTACTCTTGCACACACACCAGTCCCCGATCAATGATAGCATAGGGTCAGTGTGCTAGCATGCAAACACTGACAGCTTACTTTTGACTTATGTACAACTGCGCTATATATCTCAAATTAGCCTTGGTAGCTGTTTTGAAATAACAAGTCTTTATTGCGGGATTAGGGCGCCGTTACTAACTGCCCGTTCTAGCTTTTCAGCTTTAGCATTAGCTGAATAAATACAGAGGAGTTTTGACACATACGTCCGCTCACACCATTAATATGAAGCATTGAAATCGGCTCTGTCTCTTTAAGGCCACCACCTCCCAGCCTAAACACTCTATTAAGGTAACATATTGGTTTAATACCAAGTTTTAGCTTATTAGTCGCACTGCCGCCACAGCAAGGCCCCTCGGCCCGGGCCTCTCTACCCAACCTTGGAACACGAGCAGGGACTCGGTTGCCTGGTGAACGAACGCTCCCCATGTTTTAATTCTTTCTCCCTCCCGGCCATCTTCCCCCATAGCTTCTTCGCCATAACAACCGCTAAGGAGTCTCACCTCGGCCCCGTGTCCCCCTTTTCGTTTCTCTCGACGCTGCTGCCGACTCTCAGTTCTGTGACTCCAAAATGGCGGTTTGAAGCGCCGAGCGAGTCTCTGAGCTTTGAGTCGGCAGCAACAGCGGAGAGGCGGCCACTTTCTGTTACTGAGAGAGCAGAGACACGACGCCATGGCGAGGTTACAGCAAGGAGCAGGCGTCTTAATCAATCACAGAGAGAAGGACGCTCGCCGTCGACGTTTCTGAGGACACGAACGCAATTAGAAATCCTAATGATATAATTTTTCGGTGTAGTATTTTACGCGTTATCTATACATGTTGCATTGACGCATATATGCACATGTGATTCAAATGTATCGATTAATTTCCGATTTCTATTAGTAGTGTCTGCCCAGCGCGAAGATTACCGAGCTACGTCTGACGTCATCAAAAGGGAACTCCGTTTTAGGTAAGGTGAGGTAGTCATATACCCATAGCAACATATGAAGATAGTAAAATATATTTCTTACATTTAATTGTTGATAATAAATTTCAGAATACGTTAAGCTTTTTTTTTTTTAATGATTATTTCCTAGTTAGAGAGTTGGCTCAACTACACAGCTGCATTATGAACCTGGTAGGTATCTGGACAAATCCAAATCCTCCTGATGAAGTAAAGCTTCCACCTAAACTGCTCTCCTTGTTTGACTGTAATATTGCTCAGAATATCACTGCTTAGGCATTACATAATTTTCTATAGTCCTGCATATTTCATACTTTGCTTCCCCTCCTCCCACTTCATGTCCTGGTTGTACTTCTCCAGAGAGCTGCAGATGAACTCTTGAGAAGCTGTAATTAACAGCGGATAAAGAGTATTGATTTCCTCGATGCAGTGATAGTTACAGTTATTAAATATTTTGTTACACTTTTAGCAATGATAATCAGAACTGACAAGCTTTAATGTGCAATTATGTAAAACAGCAAATACATGAAATACAGAATTTTTAATCTACCTGACTGTTAGACGTTAAGAGTTGAGATGAACTGAGTGAGGAGATACACGTACTGTAAGTGCAGGTTAAGCTTTTAGTAAAACAAAACAAGTGCATGACCGAATGCAGTGAACAGCTGTATAGTGCAGTTAAATCTGATCCCAGCTTTTGGATCTTTCTCTACTGTAATCAGCAGAAGTTCAGGCACAAATTTGTACTGTACATCCCTGGCATTATTGTACACCCCACATCATATTGTATCATTACCTAAAATGTCACAGTCAGTCAGTCTAGTGGCTTTCACTAGCTGCTCCAATACATGCAAAGGCCTGATCAGCTTCAAATACTGTCAACAAAATAAATGTATTCTGTATAGATCTAATGAAGCTCATAACATTTTCTAACAGTAGGCATCACAACAGGCCAGTTAAATGTCAGCAACCATTGACCAGTCCTGTGAATGGTTAGGCTTGGATATACAGTATCCCTCTGTTCACATAAATAGAAGCGTCATTCATAGCCAGCTGGATTTTTCCTCCTCAAATTTCTGTGGATCGATGAAAGGCTTGTCAATAGACTTGATCATCAGTTCGCCACAGTAGACACACTCAGACGCGATGATGTCATCTATGTCTGACTTTATCTGCTCACGGCTGGTGCCTGCAGTGCCCTTGCCTAAACTGGAAGAGTCTCCATCCTCCTTTGTAGCTGCACGGTGACGGGATTTGGAGGACTGCGCGGCTGCAGCCAGTTTTTTCTGCAGCTCCTCCAGACGACTTTGCTTGTAAGCTGACAGATGAGGAGTCACTTCCTGGAGGGTAGGAAAAAAATGCGCAAGAGGATATGTTTGTAAAGAAATACAAAAAAAAAAGCACTTATCATGAGCACAACAGCACACAGTACTGACATTTTAGTACTTTGGAGTACTTGTGTACTGCTGGTATCAGATACTGGGCTTTACATTCAAAAAACAAGACCCATGTTTAGTTAAATCAATTTATTTTACCAAACTTAATGAAAAAAAATAAAGAGTTTAGATAATTTGCCATGGAGACTAATGGATCATTTTAACTATGTTTTATTCAGAAAGTAACACACAGGATTATTATCAATTATGGAAGCAGCCCTGGTGAGTTACCTGAAACAGGCAGTCATAGTGGAACATGTGTCCACACAGGAACAGATAAAAGGGCCTGTTGAGCAAAGGGAAGTCACAAGCGGCGCACTTCTCTTGGGAATCCACCACGCCATACTTGTTCCTCATTTCCTGGATGTCTTCTCGGATGCGCTTGGCACTCTCCGTGGCTTCCTCCATCTCCTGCTTCAGCTCCTCGATGTGCTGGTTGTACTCCTCCAGGGAGCTGCAGATGGCCTCCTGAGAAACGACGATTAAGGCAATGATCTTCTGAGCTTTACTTATTGTGTACTATAATTTGAATGTGTATCTTAACTCATCTATAACTATCTAATCAATTAAATGAAAGATCTGCAGTTTTAATATACTCTACAATTGGTGTATGTGTATTCTTTATTCAGATGCAAAAGTAACTGAATACTCAGTTGCAGATTCGGTTACAGACCTTAAAGTGGTCAATGGTGACAAAATCAGGGAAGAATGGCAGGATGTCTTCAATTTTGAGCAGGTTACAGCTGGACAAACAGTTCATTGCTTTCTTCACATCTTTCTCCTCCTGCACCACATGGCGGGCAATCTTCAGCCAAAGCTTTTTCCTCATTTCCTCGTCATCCTCAGGCAGGTCGGCACATGACTTAGCCAAGTCTACGTCCACCTATGGACAATGCATTGTAAATACACAGGTTACTAATTGTAGGAGAAATGATCAGGCAAAACAACAACACTTTTGGGGGATTTTCAATAAGTTTTAATCCAGATAAGATGAAAAATATGACTAAAACCTCTCTAAGAAGAAAAAGTATAAATCTGTGATCTGAGCTTCCAATCAACTCAAGACTGATCAATCGTCAAATCTAATGTAACAAAATGGAAATGAGAACAAACGCAGCATGAATTTCGATGAGTGATAATGTTCAAAATATTAAAAAACATGTAAGTAAAGAAGAGTGTAATTAATCAATCTTGTCAAAATGGAAACTAAAGAGATCAGAAAATGCAAATGTAAAAAATCTCAAAAAAAGTTAAACATCTTAATTTGCAAAATCGTTCTCAAAACTAGCATAAATTCTTTACATAAATTTGCCACTGCAATCCATCATAGCAGTTCCAATTCAAAAAGGAAAAAAAAAAAAAAAAAAAAAAAGGGCAAAGGAAGAGAAATAGGAAATAAAAAGCAATGTTTCAGACCAGTCCCAGACAAACAGCAAGTTGAGAAGGTGGCTCCCTGACTGACCAAAACTCCCTGTTTTTATACCATTTATCTACTTGGATACATGTAACATGTATTTTGGACTCAGATATGTCATCATTGACACTTCAGCAACTCTTGGAAAACAGATAATGATCCTCCACTGTTTCCTAATAATGTAATCAAGCTTCCCATTGTTTTCTGATGATTTTTCAAGTGCCCTGCTCTTTTCTGGTCATTCGATTAAATTCTTCCAGCCTAGCACGTCTTCCCTCTTTTGTACCTATCACTCCATCACATAATATTCAGTCTTGCTGATCTTTTAGCATTATAGTTAACACATTAACTAACCTCTGTCATGCTCTCCTTGACCCCTAAAGCTCCGGGTTCTCTTTTGCAGTGCTAAAGGTAAAACGAGGGCTCCTATTGATGACTCCCCTCCCTTATTTAGTCTCTCCCCCATTGCGATGGGTCAAGAGATCAAGCATTGTATGCATCTTCCTGTGTTAAGTTTCCGATTGATAAGGTGTAGATAGAATGTCGATATGCAAGATGTGCAAGCTTGTTGAAGAGCTTAAATCCATTCATACATGCATATTTCTTCCATATTTCATGAGTCCAGTTTTACGAGTCTGGATCTGGTCACAACATTTATGCAGATTAAATTAAAAGTACAGTATTCACATAAAATACCGATCTGAAAAAATACCATAGAAACCGATGAAAAGCAAAAGGAAGAAAAGAAAAAAAAAGGAAAAACAAAAGGAAAAAAGAAAAATGGAAAAACAAAAAGGAAAAAAAAAAACGNAAAAAAAAAAAAAAAAAAAAAAAAAAAGAAAAGCACTTACTTGCAAAGCAAGATCCACTGCCTCCTCATAGAGTTCCATAATCTTATAAACTAGGACGCAGGCTTGGAGGTAGCCATTTTCTGCACAAAGTCTAAGGGCGTACTTCAAGTCGTAATGGATCTCTGAGGCGTGCGTCCCTGCCTGCTCCAGATACCAAAGCAGAGAGTCTGGCTTGTATTTGGCATAGAGAGACAGCAGGTAGTTATGGATGGCCTCTTCTGTCACATTCAGCTCGTACACGCAGAACTCCATGTAGCGAATGGTCTCGCTGATCTGCTGGGTGCTGCCCATCTGGCTGTAGTTCATCAGGGCTGGGATGAGCTTCTTTGGTTCTAACCTTTTCCCCATCTGAATCCAGGCATCTACCACTTTTTTGGGGATATGCTGCATGAGCACGGGGGAGAACTTGTAAAAAAGCTTCTCATCACAGTGCTTAGAGAGTACGTCCAGAGCGGCGCCATAGTTGTCGTGCTGGCAGTGATGGGATATCACCCTCTCATAGTCCTGCATGATCACGGAGAAGTAGACCATGTCGTCCATGTTGCCGTGGCTGGCGAGCAGGTCATAGATGGTGGTGCGGTTGTTGAACAGGCATTCCTTGTGCTTAGAGCTACTGAGGAAGCTGCGGAATTCATCACGGGTCTTCTGGAAGATGATGCTGTTACCATCGCTCTCCAGCTGGCCAAGCCGGTTCAGGTAGAGCTCTGCTAGCCAGGTGACCAGCAAGGTGATCTGAGTCCTCTCGCTCTGCTTCAAATTGTTTACTTTCTTCAGTAAGAACTCCTTCAGGGCTTCCTCTTGTTTGGCCTCGATGAACTTGAGGGCTATCTCTTCAAAGTAGTTTTGTGTCAGGGCATAGCACTTAGCACTCTCTAGATATCGCTTATTCTGGAAGCAGTGCTCAGCCTCCTTGGCCAGCACCATGTCCATGCACTCAGGCCGGTCACGGCAGTACTCTTTGGCCAGATCAAATTTATTCATGCTCATATACATCTGCCAGACGTCCCTGGCCTCACGCTGGATGTGGTACCGGAAGACTGCCCGCTCAGTGTAGATCCAGACCAACCCACCAACTGGGTCCTTGATCATCTTTTTAAGGGTGCCAAACTTATCTGGGAAAACGTCCTCATATACAACCTGTCCATTCAGAGTGCAGATGGCTTTGACTCGGTCAGAGAGCAACAGCAAGAAGTGGAACTGTGTCAGCACGATGGAGATGGGTTTGTTACAACTGATGTCTATGTCAGGGGTGTACTCCCACACCTAAAGGGTTGTTACAGAGAGAGAGAGAGAAAAGGAAAAAATGATTATGATAAAAGATAAGCATTGAGAACAAGACCTGTTTAGAAAGGAAACCTGACATTTACCTGCACATCACTCAGCAGGGAGTCAGGTCTGACATAGTCCAGCTGACCATAGAGAACTCCGTTACCCATCATCCAGGCGAAGGCGTTGGGGCAGGAACGAAGCTTTGAAGTGTAGAATGTGATCTCACTGTAGCCCATGTTGGCTGGGAACTCCTGGAAACTGGGCAGCAGGTCCTGGTTCTGGTTGAAGATGGAGCTGAAGCCTTGCTGCTCTGAGCCCTCTGCCACCTTACCCACAAACTGAAACAGGCGTTTGCGGGTGGTGGTGATGATGAAGAATTTATTTTCCAGGCCACGCTCGACCTCCAGACAGCAGACTGGTGCGGGTTTCCCATCCTCCTCCAGAGAGTGGACCTGGAGAAAGAAGAAAGAAGAGATTAGTTCAGTTGTGTGCTAAGAGCAGGAAATAAAATATGTAGACCTCTTGAGATGAAAAACAGTTTTGCACTGCTTGGGCAGAGACAAATTTGAAATTAAATGAATGCTAAATTAAGTGCAGTATGTATACATTGCAATTTTATTAATCATATAGATAACTATTCAGCCTATGAAAATAAAATATTCTAAAGGCTTTTGCAGCTGTAGAGGAAGGTGTTCAAAGTCAGTCCTAGTTTGGGAAGTGAATTCTCTAAAAAAGTTCTTATTTCCAACTTTACGGGAATCATTCAATTTAATTCTTAAATTCACAGTTATTTCCCTTTTAAAAAAAAAAAAGAAAGCAACCTCTCTAACCTGTCTGAAGTATTGGTCTGGGTTGGTGTTGAACAGGCTGCCCTCTGTTGCAGAGATCTCAGCCTCAAAGATGATGCCTTGACTGGTGCCAACTAAGATGGGTCCTGTGCTGGCCTCGCTGCCCAGCAGCTTGTTCCAGCCCACGCTCTCGATGAGGTGGCCCCTCCAGCGAGACAGGCTGCGCACCTTCTGCGTGTTCCTGTTGAGATACAGACACTCGCTGCTGCTCAGGCTGATCAGCAGATGGGAGCCTGCAACAGGAAAATTAAAAGGATAAAATAATTAATACTGCTAGTACATCATAATCATGATACTCAATTATTTTACTGCATGATGAATAAAAATGAATTGAGGAAAATCTTGCTTCAAACAAGATAAAATATACAATATTAGCCACAGGGTTTGGAGGCTAATATTCCAACCTCTCTGTAACCTTAAAAGGAGCATACCAGTGATTTTGCATGTTTGAGCCCAAACGCTACAACCTGTATACATGACTGCCAATCATCTTCCAAAATATACTACTGAAGCGGTACATTTTAGATTTGTTTTTCCTGCCTTCCAGACTGCCACTGGTATCAGTTCAAGCCAATGCGCTATAAAATCAACTTGCAGAGACCTGAAACATATCTGAGATAAGTAATCCATCACAGCAAACAACACGTCTATTAAATTTAACTGCTCCAACATGGAGCTTTATGAAAAGAAATATACGTCTCTGCCAGGAGAAGACGGCTTTTACAAAGAAATTAAAATGACTATCTACAATTGCAAATGTCAACAGGTGAAACATTGATTTTTAAGGTGAGTATAGCACCTGAAAATTTGATTTTGAAAGATTTGTGAATTTGGCAAAATAGCATAAAAACTAAAATATGGTTTTATGGTTGGGAAAAAGGTTGGCAGTATGTGAGTTGTATACAGTATATTGGGCTCAAACATTTATGTAATATAATAAATATAATCAATAATCAAATATGCAAATAATGCTATGCCAAAAAGCAGACTTGACAGGATGTCTGACAAAAATAATCAGTGAATACTGATGGTTTTCTCACCTGTGGGGTCCAGAAAAAGCTTGTGCACTTTACTCTCATCTTTTCTTCCCAATTCAATCTGGTTCAGCTGATCTGGCTTGGCCAAGTCAATCCTGAATGAAAAAAAAACCCCAAAATATTTGTCAAACAGATCACAAACATACCAAATGCTGCCAACATCTGCTACAGGAAGTCATTTAATGGTTCTTGTAGACCAACACAGAATAAATAGTATGGTAAACATAGTAAAGTGCTTTTGGTAGACTTTTTTTTTTTTTTTTTTTTTTAACCTCAGCAGGGTGTCTCTTCCCTCTTTTTTAAAATTATTTATTTATTTTTTTATTTACCTCAGCAGGGTGTCTCTTCCCTCTTTTTTAAAATTTATTTTATTTTTTTTTTTTTTTTNTTTTTTTTTTTTTTTATTTACCTCAGCAGGGTGTCTCTTCCCTCTTTTTTAAAATTTATTTATTTTTTATTTAACTCAGCAGGGTGTCTCTTCCCTCTTTTTTAAAATTTATTTATTTTTTATTTACCTCAGCAGGGTGTCTCTTCCCTCTTTTTTAAAATTTATTTATTTTATTTTTTTTTATTTACCTCAGCAGGGTGTCTCTTCCCTCTTTTTTCAAATTTATTTTTTTTTATTTACCTCAGCAGGGTGTCTCTTCCCTGTTTTTTTAGATTTATTTTTTTTATTTACCTCAGCAGGGTGTCTCTTCCCTCTTTTTTTAAATTTATTTATTTTATTTTTTTTTTATTTACCTCAGCAGGGTGTCTCTTCCCTCTTTTTTAAAATTTATTTATTTTATTTTTTTTTATTTACCTCAGCAGGGTGTCTCTTCCCTCTTTTTTAAAATTTATTTTTATTTTTTTTATTTACCTCAGCAGGGTGTCTCTTCCCTCTCTTTTTTAAAATTTATTTTATTTTTTTTTTTTATTTACCTCAGCAGGGTGTCTCTTCCCTCTTTTTTTAAATTTATTTTTTTTATTTACCTCAGCAGGGTGTCTCTTCCCTCTTTTTTTAAATTTATTTATTTTTTTATTTTTTTATTTACCTCAGCAGGGTGTCTCTTCCCTCTTTTTTTAAATTTATTTATTTATTTTTTTTATTTACCTCAGCAGGGTGTCTCTTCCCTCTTTTTTTAAATTTATTTTTTTTTATTTACCTCAGCAGGGTGTCTCTTCCCAGACTCATGCACAGCTGATTGCTGCAGACTGTAAGGTGGTTAATCCTTTCAGGCGGTGAAAAATCGATCCTTTGCTTGTTGAAAATCGGCTTTTCCTCCTCAAGTCTCACATTTACAAAGCCTAAAGAACAGGTTTAAGTTAGAAAAAGCAGCTTCCTCCATAAGCACCGGCACTATTTACTTTAACCTTTGAAGTTTCTTATAAATTTGATGAAATAGCGCCCTTGCATACTGTGACAGAGCATCTCCAGAGTGGAGGGCCGAGACTTCCAGACCTACCTGAATGCGTAATCCCGATGTTGGCAGCTCCCAAGCGGCTGTGCTGCTGCACACTTTGCCGGGTGTTTTGCGAGTCCTCGTACTCATCAAGAATTGAAGCCATGCCTAAATATACCGTATTTACTTAACAATGTTTGCTAAAGGAGTGCTGTGTGAATACGAATCTTGAGCCAATTCTAGAACAACATGGCTAAAGCAGCAGCTATCGTTTCACCCGGAAAGGGCCTCACCGACGAATTTTCTCTCCCAGCATCCCTCGAACTAAGCAGAAATACGTACAATGCAGAATTTTAACTTGTAACAAAAACATATTAATATAAATTATTTACGACATCACCACAACTAGCTGCTTAGCTTCCAAGTGCATACGCAGGGTGGACCCAGATAGTCATGTGAGGTGGAATCACGTGATCAACTTTGATGCAGTGCTTTAAATTTGCCACTAGAGGGAGCAGTTCGTTTAAGTCTTTACACAGCCTTTTTATTAGGGGATGAATCTTTTTATTACGGGATGTTAGTAGCCTGTTGAATCATTACAAATCCCATGCAGTTATTTTTAAAAGATTACCACTATGCATCGTTTTATTTGAAAATGATTTTAGTCAAATAACTGCTCCCACTGGTGTGGAAGATTATAAGGGACACAATTAAAAAAAACATTGAAATATAATACACATTTGTGAAATACATATTTTCATATGTATTTCAGTTTTTTTTTTTATTTTAATTGTGTCCCTTATAATCTTCCATACACTGGGTATTATTATAGTCTATATGCTAATATAAACTATGGAACTATCAGACTAGCAAAATCAGTGTCATCTTTTAAGTCTCCTCTTAATTTTCGCTTTTACAACAGGGCCTTTTTATTGCATTTTTATTCTGTTTTTTCTTAATTTTTGGTCTTGTGTTTTTAATCTATTTTAATTGTGCTTCACTGTGAAGCACTTTGCAACCTTGTTCAGAAAAGTGCCATATAAATAAAGTTTGTTTTTTTTTATTGAGTGCAGCTTGTACTAGTTATAGCAAGAACTGAATTTCTCATTAAGAAATCCTATACTTTTTCTATCTATCTATCTATCTATCTATCTATCTATCTATCCATCACGTGTTGTTATGTTCTGTGTGTTGACAGGCTGTGGGACAGTCTGTCCTTCGTGGGGGTGGTTATGCAAATCACAACCTGTCTGAGAGGAAAGTTGCTGGTAAAAACGCTCTAGCCCTCATGTCGTCATTCGTCACTCAGAGGACAAACAGCCCAGGACGATGTGAGATCGAGCAGACTCTCAAAAATCTGCTTCCACACAGATCAGAGGAGAGTCTGCAGTTTTCCCCCCAAATTTAATGTGCGTCTCGACATGCCACCTCACATGGATTACTTCTACCACGAGTCCCGAGTCCCTTCTGCTTGCGGGCTGACCCGGGAGGATGAGCTGGAACCCGGGGTCATCAGCTGCATGCTGGTCGGGGACGGAGCCGTNGACCCGGGAGGATGAGCTGGAACCCGGGGTCATCAGCTGCATGCTGGTCGGGGACGGAGCCGTAGGGAAGACCAGCATGATCATCAGCTACACATCCAACGGATACCCGGCAGAGTACAGGCAGACGGGATTTGACGTTTTCTCCGGTGAGTGATCATACAGACAGCTGAGGGAAGACACGCCTAAATGTTGACTTCTCACCTTTCTGCTATCTTTCTATCTTTCACTTTCTGAAATTAGGGGATGTTGAAGTGATTATGTTTATGACAAAAAATGGCATTAAAGTTCATTAATTATCCCACATATTAATAAGTCATTATGTGTAAGAGCCCCCATATGGCTCACAAGTTATTATATCACAACAATCAAAAGTTACTATATCACAATACTTGTCTAGAAAGGATCTTAGGATACGCTCATGTACACTAATACCAATACAAAACTGTAATAGCAACCAGCTGGAAACATCAGACTCATTATTTCTGTAACTGGTTTCTTACAGGTCAGGTCCAAGTAGAAGGAACTCCAGTCAAAGTTCAGCTTGTGGACACAGCTGGACAGGTAAGAATATTTTTTTCACTCAGACTGATGTAGACATTTACTTTTTTACATGTTTTTTTTTTTTTTACCCCAAATTTGTATATTATATGTGATTCATTATGTCTAATGATTGAACTTTAATAACATCATATCAACTCCAGTTCTATTAAAAGTTATGAGGGATGGACGAGAGCTCACATCCATGCTTTATCCAACAATGACTCATGAGTGTGTTCCTACCCTGAACCTTGTGTCTGACGATTTAGTGAATCACTATCTTACACTCATTGATCATGTGTGAATCAGACTAATCTATTTATTCTGGCTTCATGTTTCATTCAGGAAGAATTTGATGAGTTCCGGTGTCTGTCCTACACTCATACAGACGTCTTCCTCCTGTGCTTCAGCATGGTCAACCCCACCTCGTTTCACAACATCACCAAGAAGTGGGTTCCAGAGATCCGGGCTTATAACCCGTCTTCACCCATCGTTCTTGTCGGGACTCAGTCGGACCTCTTGCTGGACGTGAACGTCCTCATCAACCTCGACCGCTCCAACGTCAAGCCAGTTCTGAGCTCCCGAGCTCGGAGCATGGCGGAGAAGATCAGGGCTACAGACTACATAGAGTGCTCCTCGCTTACGCAAAAGAACTTGAAGGAAGCGTTTGATGCTGCAATCTTTGCTGCCATCAAGAACAATCCGAAAGTTCGAAAAACCAAGAAGAGGAGGTTTTCAGACAGGCGCACCAAAGCCTTCTCCAGGTACAGCTGGAAGAAGTTCTTCTGCTTCATCTGAGCGCTGCAAACTGAACTGTCAACCCTGTGGGTTGTGGACAGAAATTATTAATTTATTGCAAAATCTTTTGCTTTTTGTATCACAGTTCCAGTATATGGCAGTTTAGCATTGTTCCTTGTGTTTGTAATTTACTCTGGGATTCCAAATGATTCAAAGGAAATGAGCACATTGGGACCTGACTCCAGTCATGACTAGAAGAGTGATACCGGACGACTCTTTCTTGGCTGAGATCTGGTTTCAAACTCCATCAGAAAGACTTAGAAAAGCAGTGTTGTTTACATTGTATAAACATGTTTAACAGAAACACCATAGTCTTGATGTTTTCTAATATAGGCCCCTCTGGCCAGTCAGTTAAGATGAAAATGGAGTGCATTGAGATCTTGTTTAAGGGGAGTTGCTGAAAGGACAGGCCATGTATGGAAATGCTATGGATTTGCATGGTGTGGTTTGTTCCCCATTGCAGCCTTTGGCGTAAGTGAGAAAGAGAAAGTGTCAGAGCTGCGTTTGAGCAGAAAGGCGTTAGCTTGTTGCATTCTGTCTATCTGGCTACACCAGCTTATTTATATGCAGCAGCTTCGAGTTAAGCGATGTGCTAAATTCATACCTGGCAGTGAAAGCTCCCCTGACCAGTTTATGCAGGTTGGCGTTCGCTGAGTTCATCAGCTGACAATGTCATTACACCTAACGTTCATTTTTAGTAGGGATTTAATCCTGTGTCATCTTGTGTTACTGATAAAGAAAGCACAGCAGGGTGGTGAGTTTATGACAAACCAGAAACAAAAGCGTCTCCTTGGTCATCATCATGTGATTGGGACAGGAACCTGTTTGAAAATCCCCTTGGCTAAGCTGAGAGGAGCAGGAGAGCTAACCTTTTCCTTTTGTTCTGGTGTCTCATCAATCTGCATCTGTAAAGGCGAGCACTGCTGGAGTTCACCCTGCTGAGCCTGACACAGGACTTCTCTTATTAGCTGCTCTTTGTTTAAATGCTCAATACACTCCTGATCCTATCAATAGCGTTCTGAATACTGTGTAAAGAGTTAGAGGAAGCTGCATGGCCTCTGCTTTAATGTAAGTGTAACGCAACACACTTTAAGTATGCCTTGGTGTCAGTCGAAGTGGCGGGAACCGAGGGCCGAGCTCTATGCTTCTCGTGGAAGTCGGCTTTGTATATATGATCTTTCTGTTTATTAAAACAGTTTTTTATGTTATTTGAAATATTGCAGGGATTTGCAAATGATTTTTTGTATCACTCAGTAATTTCAAAATGATCATCTTCTGCTCTGACATGTCGTTTTTTTTTTTTTTTTTTTNTTTTTTTTTTTTTTTTTTTTACATGTTGGAGTGACGTGATGCAAATAAATGAAGTGTAAAGCAAAGTTTATGTATTTGTGTATTATTATTATTAGGACTACTGAATTCACAACCAAGCTCTTTTCAAGTCTGATAGCTATGACTTCATTCAGGGAAGAGAGTTAACAGTAAAAGCAGCGGGCATTGTTCTCTACGGGGAGTCTGAATCATCCTCATGGCCACTCCAAGTACTTTTCCTGCATCAATTTTCCCCTGCAGGGATATGATAAATAACCACCGGCTTCCAGCTGTGCTTAGAGTCGACCGATTCTAATGCAATCCACATGGCAGCTGATGAGGAATGGCTGTACCACGCTGTGACTGATGGCTGTCTGATTGTTCTTGTTTTAGAGAGATCAGGAGAGAAAGGACGGTGGCTTTCACAGGAGTGTGATTGAGTCAGATTCACTGACTGAGAATAAACAGTAGGGGTTTACTGGTTCATCACAACAATGGTGTGGGTAACTGTTTCTGAAAACCTGACATCATCATCATCATCAGTGACAGAGGGCTGACAGGTTTGCATTGTTACTGACAATCATTTCCCAAAATATACTACTTTAGCTGTAAATTTAAGCAATGTTTTTCCTACCTTCCAGACTGCCATGGGTTTCACTTTATTCCAGTACACTATGAAAATCAACTTACAGAGACTTGAAACACGCTTGAGATATGTAATTCATCATAGCGAACTCTATATCTATAGAAGTTACTTAATTTAGCCAATCAAACATGGAGCTGCATGGAAGAAAATGTGTCTCCACCAGGGAATATAGTCCCAGGAGAAGATGACTTTTACTGAGAAATTAAAAATAACCATCCATTCTACATTTAGATGTGTTAGCAGGTGAAACATTGAATTTTGAGGTGGGTGGATCACCTGAACATTTGATTTTGAAAGATTAGGCAATCGGGGATTTGGCAAAATAACAGGAAAACTAATATACGGTTTTATGTTTTGGAAATCATTTGTCAGCAACATAACATGTATGTGAATAGTAACATGCAAAGTCACGGTATGATCCTTTAAAGGACCATACCTGTCATTTTGCATGTTTGAACAGCATATACAGTACTCAATTCTCAATCTAATATGTTCAATTTTCATACATGTTACATTATTGACAATCATTTCCCAAAGCATACTACTGGAACAGTGAATTAAAAATGTTTTTCCTACCTTCCAGACCTCCATTGGTTTCAGTTCATTCTGCTATTAAAATCAACTTGTTGATACTTGAAACGTTCTTGGGATAGGTAATCCATCATCACCAACAAGACGTGTATTCAGGTTTTTTTGAAGTTTTGTAATTTTAGCATTTAAGCACAATAAAAAGCATGGAGTGAATGTATGTCTCCACCGGGGAATATAGTCCCAAAAGAAGACCTGTGTTCAAGGAAAAATTTAAATGACTGTGACTTCATAAGGCTGCGTAACTATTAGCAGGAGAAACATGGATTTTTAAGGTGGGTGTATCACTTGAATATTTGATTTTGAAAGATTAAGAGATTTTGCAAAATATCAGGAAAGCTGAAATACGGTTTTATCCTTTGGGAAATGACTGTCAGTAACATAATGTGCATGAAAATTGAATATATTAGGATCAAACATGCACAATCGCCGGTATGGTCCTTTAAGCGATGAGGTGGGCATGGAGGTAAATAATGTTTGAGTTTGGCAGACCTGGTCAAGACTGCCGCAAGTCTATTAGAAAAGCAGACTCGAATGTCATGTCTTATGAATCCGTTCCTCTGACATAGATTTTCACACTGAAAGACTAAAAACCAGATTCTGAGCACGATCACAAAACAAAGACTCTACAGCACATTTAAATGCATGCAGTTACATACATGCACATGCAAACATGCACTTATGGAGTCATAATAAAGTCACTGAGCAACCCTAGGACTGGTTTTTGTTCCCATGAAAAAGCGTTCCTTCTCCTCCTCCTTTCTTTCTCTTCTCATGGTTAGTCACCTCTTTATTTCCCACATCTCCACAAGGAGGACTGTTTCTCCAGAATCCCTTGCTTTTAGCGATTGTGTCAGGAGTAGTCAACCAGCTCTTCCACTGGCTCTGGGCCAGTTTCACTCTCTCTGTCTCTGGGTTTCACTGTAGTCAAAGATTGGCAAGCAGGCCTGGGAATCAGCAGGTGCACAGACAGGTCTGCCCGGCCCGCGACACGCCGATTGGCTCACGGGTGCTGCTGCTTGGTCAACCATATTGTCAGTTTAAACAGTTATGCTTTGGGGGAAGACTTGGCACTGCTTGCACGGTGCCTGTTTGTCTCACACACACACACAAACACTGGCTGTTATGTTTTTTTTCAAGGTTTGATTTTCTCCCATCTTTGTCTAATCATGTGTTTGTGCCAAATTTCAGACAGGCGTGCGTGTGTGTGTGTGTGTCGCCGTGATTGGGTAACACTATGCAAAACTATGTTTGAGGACATATTATAATATGTAAAGACCAAATATAAACATGTTTCATTTTGTTAGGAGCTGAAAGGACCATACCAGTGGTTTTGCATGTTAAAGCCCAGTATATTCAATCTGCATACATTACAGACGACCATTTCCCAAAATAAACTGCTGGAGCGGTGAACATTAGTATAGTTTTTTCTACCTTCCAGACTGCCACTGGTTTCAGTACATTCAAGTACGCTTTAAAAATCAGCTTCTAGAGACCTAAAACATGTTTAAGATAAGCAATCCATCACAGCGAACAAAACATTTCAGATTCAGATTTTTTTTATTTTGGTCATTTTTCAACTTATATAACTCAAATACATATGAATATAAATAAGAGATAAATAATAATGTTATTTAAATCATAAACTTGCTGAAGCATTACATTAATCATTTTGTTCAGATCCCTTTAGGTTTATCCACTGAAAATATGTATTTCTATATATGTATATCACGTATACTCAAAAGTCCCAGACAAAATTTTCACATACATATATTTATATTATCTCTACAAAAAATCCAAAAAGTCTCAACAGAAAATTCATGTATGTTCATAATTACATTCACAAAAGTCCCAGAAGTCCCAAACAAAATTTCATATATGTACACACTTGTGGTCATAACTCAGTTTTATATTTGTTAATCATCTATTATTATTATTATTATTATTTATTTTATTTTTTTTACCAAAGTAGGTTTTTTTCTTATGTGGTAAAACACGGAGCTGCACAGAACAAAATGTATTACTCCGCTAGGTAATATAGTCCCAGAAGAAAATGGTTTTTACGGAGAAATTAAAACCGATCACCCCTTCGATATTCAGACATACTTGTTAGCAGGTGAAATATTGATTTTTAAAGTAGGTATCACCTAAACATTTGATTTTGAAATATTCAGGGATTTAGCAAAATAACAGGAAATCTAAAATATGGTTTTATGTTTTGGAAATACGTGGTCAGTAATGTATTTGTGGTCAGGTAGTATTTATTCAACATGCAAAAATCACTGGTATTGCCCTTTAAGATTTCAACACAGGAAAATTGAAAACATTATAGCTAATAAATGTTTAAATTCAGCAATCAAGTACATTATTTGTCCATTTGGTATTTTAAATTCTATTATCCAGTACTGATAAGCTGTCAAACAAACAAGCCAACATGTCAGTCTTACTGTGCAATGATTTAAAAAAAAAAAAAACTCCTATTATTTCTGTCAAAACATAAACTGTCAGTTTCGGTGTTAAGTCAGTGAGAAACATCCCAGCTGCTGACTGTGACTGTGCCTGCAGGCATCAACAATTGTTTCTGTCCCACAGTCAACAGCTACAGTTTGCCTCCACGTCATGCTGGCCTCATCGGTGTGTGGTGGAGTTACACAAGGGCGGTAACTTAAAGTGATCTTAAAGTGCTCTTTTAATGTCACACCTCAGAGTTTCTAATACACCTGAACTACTTGAGGCATTAACAGTTTGAAAAAGTTCTTTCTACTTCGCCAGATTCAGCCTTTATCTTCATCAAGAGAGAAATGAGTTTCCTGTCAGCGCCTGCATATGATCAAATTCATGCACGGCTGAAGGTCACATTTTAGCGTTCAGGGACAGATGAGGTGATGAGCTCTTCAAAAAGTCTGTCTCAGGTCACATTACGCTCCTAGAAACACCAGGAATGATCAGAACTCCACAACTCAGACGCTACAGGCCAGCAGAGCTGAAAGATTCAACCAAACAATGCACGATTTCTGGTTTAAAAGGAGAAGACGTGCAGCTGACCTGCATCATTACACACATCTTCACAGCCCATTCATTGAGTCTACAGTCATATTATGACACTGTTCTGCATAATAAATGTCTTTATAATGAGTCAAATATAGTTTGAACATTTTATTGTTGCAATAAATCATCAATTTTATGTGTTATACCACAAACTTTGCTTTCTTTAAATGCTACATCAGAAGTGTAGCCAATGTTGTAATTCCTTTACATACTTCTTTTTTAGAATTTGGTTTTATTATGGAAAATAGATTCAGATTATGATCAAATCTGATGTGGACATCAGATCTAGATCTAGACATCAGATGTGGATTAAAGCAGTCTCAGCTTTTCCCCTGTTAATCTGCAAAGCCACAGGAGAATTTTGATGGATTCTGGTTGCTTATTTTAATGCTTTATCTTACCAGAAATGACCAGCAATTTCCATCAGAATAATATACAATAATAATAATAATAATAATAATAATAATAATTAAATGAAAAAAATTGCACAACTATTTTGATAAAATANAATAATAATAATAATAATAATAATAATAATTAAATGAAAAAAATTGCACAACTATTTTGATAAAATAGAGGACTAGTAAATGACATGATCTAATTTTTTTTTTGTATGTCGAGTCTTTAAAGTTCTCATATGGTCATGGGATTAAAAAAAAAAATCTTCTGTGGTAAAAACTTAATTTTATCCCAAAAAGGCCAAAATAAAGCCACGAATGTTCCCATATTCTGCACTTACATTCATAATTAAGAGTTAACCTAATTTAAGGTTAAATTAAATGTCCTGTCTCCTAAGAATTCAAATTAAGTAAAATCTTTGCCTGTGTGTGATTATTTTAATTTCTAATTCTATTTCAGTATTTTGGTTCAAAGTCTGCTGCTATATGCTAAATGTAAATTATGCTATATGTAAGCCTATATGCTATATGTAAATTAGCATTCCACTCTTTAGCCGTTTTATTCCAATTAGTTCTTGTCAAGAAAAACTTTCTTTCCTTGTGTATAACAGTATTTGCACTAACCTGATGGTTGCTCAAATTGGAGAGATAATAGTTTTATTTCTGTTTCATCTTAAGAGGTAAATAACCTGTAAATGTCAGAATCTGCACACACAGGTTTCTTATTCTTACCAGTTTACCTGAAATGAGTATTTTTTTAAAAAGTATGAGAATAAACTGTAATTTTAGATTCAGTGTGGCCTCTCCGCAGTCTCAGTATATAGTTATCTGTATAATATCAAATATAAAATATTTTACAAAGTAAAGCCAGCACTCTAAACAGTAACACTGATGGTTTGGTGTCGTCCTGTTTATCAAGCTTAATCTTAAATTGTAGCTAAATTAAGAACAAGATGGAAAGTCAAACCAAAAACTGTTTTAATATCTAACTCAGAGCTCTGAAAATGACAGTAAATTATTTAGGAGGAAGTCGTGACTATAATTTGCATATGGGAAGCATGTGCTTTGATTGGGCGTGAGTTTGTACACGGGGTGTGTCCACGTCTGGGAATAAAAGGGGTGTGATGTTCTCACAGTGGCGTTGGGGGGGTTAAGCAGAGGAGGGAGGCCGGGGGTGTTGTGACATCCACACAAACACACACGGTGACAGTGGAGCAAGTGAAGACATGATGCAAGTCGACATAGTGCTCATTGTCCCACATCCACTCTGATTCATATGTAAACACACACACACACAGATGCTATGGACACACTCAGATGATATGAGAATTAGCATATGAGTGTGCACGAGCAGCTTTAATTCACACACACGTATAAATGGATGCATGCACACATTTTCCTCAGCGCTTGGACAGGTAGACATTAAGATTTGTTAATACATAATCTAGATTCATGACAACAGATATTGTATCTGACAGCTTTGTAAGGGAGATGAAGGTCGTCAGGACTTGTTCTGCAGTCCAGTTACTCACTGCTGTGAGTAATTGGACACTTACTCACTTTGTGTCATCGTGTGTGTGTACATAAGTGCCATTAAAGATTCATTTTTTCCTTCTTATAGCTATAGAAGTTGACATCATAATTTTTTGAAAAAGTAATACAGATCAAATCAACACTAAATGATAGTAAGGGAAGAAATACAATATGATATGATACAATACTACAATATCACGCCATATAATAACATATAATACCATGCCATATGATACAATACTGTGCCAAGATTTCCTCCATGAAAGTATTGTTATTAGCAGACAGCGTAAAAATAAATAAAATTTAAAAAAACATGTTTTGATGAAGATTGTCAGCCATCCAGGCAGTAGATATGTTTTATGAAAACTCAGTCAGGTCAACTGGATTCAGGTTTTTTTGAAATTCTGAAACATTTCATCATCCAAATGGCTTCGTCAGTCAGAAAAAAATGAAAAATGAAAATGAAAGAAAATTTCTCTGACTGACGAAGCCATTTGGATGATGAAATGTTTCAGAATTTCAAAAAAACCTGAATCCAATTGACCTGAGTTTTCATACAACATAATAAACAGATGTTGATCAGTTTGAGACATGAAATACAATTTGAACACATCTGCCAGATGAATATTTTAATAAAATATTTATGTATTTATTTATGAATATGAGTCTGTTCTTTCTCACAGGCATTAGATGACTTTGACAAGCAGGCAACTCAAATAATGAAAGAGATTCGGCAAACAGAGTGAATGCACGTCAGCAGAAGTGCAGCAGGTACGCTAACCTCCATTGTTTACCTCAGCGGCATAAAAAACGAGCCTGAAGCTGTAAGTGTAAATATAAAAGATCAAAAGACACAAATATTCCTGAGCTGGAGCAACTCTGCCTGTTCAACACTCCAATCAACAACTTAGAAAGTGAGAAATCCCAGATTTTGAATCATAAATGTTGATTTTGAAGATTTCTAGTGAGTTCTTTAGGAAGTTGGTGTGTGTCGTGTCGTTATGACGTGACAGAAACTCGCTGTGGGACAAGTCAGACCCGGGATGAGACAACCTGCTGGACCAGCCTGTAGTTATTTTCCACAGTATATCATTTTTACTGTTAAGAACTCCGAGATAACAATCTGGTGATGTCATGAATGAAGTCACTTTATCTTCAAAATATCAGTTCAGAAAATGCATTTTAGCTTTTCCAGCAGAATTTATGGGGATTTCAAGAACCATAAATGTTGATACTGAGATAAACGCTACAGTTAAGACAATATCCTTATTTCCTTACTGTATATTTGGTGGATCTTTATTAAGTCGCATTTGAAGACAAAGAAAGACAGTTAGGATCTTCTCTTTGTGTAGATTCATAAGAATTTCCCCAATAAAAGCTACACTGCAAAATATGTTTAATTTTTTGTCTTTATTGGGTCATTAATCGAACCTTACTGCTCATCCTCTTGCCTCCTCAACATGATCTCATTTTGCATGTGTAGGACATGATGATGTGCGGTAACCACTGGGGAATTTCTGATCAGGTGACAAAACGTGGGGAAAATTCACGTCTGCAGCAGCTGATTACAGGGGAAGCATATCTGACATAGCTGTGCCTGCCTATTATCAGACATCATTGAAACGGCCCTGTCATTACTGTGGCTCTGTGAAGGTTTTGGAGCCTGTACGATACGGAAGCTAGGCTAAAGATGAAAATGAGTACCGGGTTTAAGAAAAATCATTACAGCCCAAAACGCCATGACAACATCATGCTGGATGACAGATTCTTTTGGAAATCACGTCTGATTCAATCACAGGTTGTGACCAATCAAAGCAGACATGGCAGCACCACAGGAAATACAGAAACTGAAGAGCTTTCATCACATAGCAGTGCTGTGTGATTGATATGGGAGCGCACACACAAACACACACACATTCACACACAAAGAACAATCAAATCACTTTTGTCCTGACCAATAAAAGCATCAGTGTAACAGCACAGGGCCAAAGGATTTGAATTTGCCTGTTCAGACCTGCCTTCAAACACGCACACGCACACACACAGCTCTTTTCTTTAAAGACAAACAGAGAAAACGGATGTGTGTTTGCAGGTAGCTCTGCCCTGACAGACCAGTAGAGCAGCTTCGGTCTCTTATCTCCTGCCAGCTGGTCCGACCTGAACATCGTCTCACTCGCATCTACCAGGTGAGGCTGGAAGGGCGTGGCCCCCCCAGTGAGGCCTAGAGAAAAATCCTGCATCAACAGGAAAAATAGAAAGTGGCAAGGGAGGGGGCCAGGCTGTAATGTCAAATCATCGCCTCGTATGAATCTGTATTAGTGTGCAGCAGCAGCGGCGAGGCTGGTTGAGGTGATAAAGTCTTTGGTAAATACATTTTGACCTGTAAGAGGACAGAAGGGTCGCATTTCCTGTCCAGCAAGGAAACTAGCCTCTAGCAAATAAGAGCAAATTTCCCCTGAAGAGAAACCTATTAATCACACGAGTTACACATTACACACTTCCAAAGCAATACAATGTCGATACAATGTCAATATTCAATTTTCATACACGTAATGTTACTGACAATCATTTCCCAAAGCATACTACTGGAACGGTGAATTAAAAATGTTTTTCCTACCTTCCAGACCTCCAATGGTTTCAGTTCATTCTGGTACACTATTAAAATCAACTTGTTGATACTTGAAATGTTCTTGGGATAGGTAATCCATCATCACCAACAAGACGTATATCCAGGTTGTTGTTGTTTTTTTTTTTTTCCAGAAGTTTGTACATAATTTTAGCGTTTAAGTGCAATAAAAAAAGTGTGGAGTGAATCTATGTCTCTAGCGGGGAATATAGTCCCAAAAGAAGACCTGCGTTTATTAAAAGACCGTGACTTCATAAGGCTGCGTAACTATTAGCAGGAGAAACATTGATTTTTAAGGTGGGTGTATCACTTGCATATTTGATTTTGAAACATTAAGAGATTTTGCAAAATATCAGGAAAGCTGAAATACAGTTTTATCCTTTGGGAAATGATTATCAGTAACGTAACATGTATGAAAATTTAATATATTAGGCTCAGACGTGCAAAATGGACAGTATGGTCCTTTAAGGCAGATGCAGCTCTGCGGTTTGGACACTCAGTAGCAGTTGTAGCGCTTCAACAGAGGCTCAGGAAGTTTTTGGGTGAAAGGTCACACAAAGACATGATATGGGATGTGTGTGTGCCAGCCGGCAACAGAAGACAGTTAGAAGTCTGGAGCCTGGATAGGATTAAAGCTGTCACATGCGTCTTTTTCCATAGCGAGCTGAAGCTGCGGTGTACCTTTCACGTACGACTCATATTACCAAAAAGAGCCAAACGTTCGGCAAAGCCTCTTTTATGCAGAGACCGGTTCTGCAGTGCCACCAGACCAGGATTACCCTCCAAACACCTCCACACACTTCACTTCTGCTCATCTGCATGTTTGCTGTTGGTACATAAAGTGAACATAATCTGAAGTGTGTGTGGAAAAGGCTGAGCATACAATCTATTGATTAAATTTAATTTATTATAATTTATATATTTAATTGATCTATTAAGCTGTTTTCATTGCGTATATATTGTTTAATCACAAATGGTTTACCAATAAAATGTTTCTAATTTGAATAATTACATTATCGTACAGTTCCTGTTTCTAAGCAATATGTGATGTACAACAACACATAAAACTGCCTCAACCTTTTGAATACGAATATTCATGAGAAATACATATGCACCATTTTTATTATAGTGATTCAGCCAGCTCAGTATAATTTATTAAATACATTTGACAGCCTTCCTTTTTACATTTGAATTTTGGCTTAAATGCCAACAGAATCTCACCTTAAGAAGAATATGATTACTGCGAATCTTAAGGATTCCACCTTTGAAACTCATAAGTAAATTTTGATTAAATTAATTATGATTAGAAATTAAAGATAAAACTCAAACCACAGACAAATTGCTTTAAAGTTGCAATGAAATACTTAATTATATGAAAAATGATTGGAAAAAAATACGAATATGTAAAAGTTAATGTTAAAATGAAAGAATACTGTGTCTTAAGATGTGTAGTAGTTGTGCTATTATGCTTTGTATTTCAGTTTTTGTCTTTTTTATCTTTATCATATAACCATTGATGAACAAATGTATCAATTATGATACAAATTATTACACAAACAAATGAAATGGTTTAGGAGTGAATCCTTCAGAGAATTTAGAGTTGAGATTAGGGGAAGCTGGAATCCCCAACACAAACTCTGATGACAGAAAAACAGAAAAGTGACAAGAAACTATTTGCTGAAATCACAAAAATTATCCCAGATCTCTATAACTCTGAAAATGGTTAACAGACTTATTTAATATGCATGTCACAAAGCCAAAAATATTAGAGAGAGAGAGAGAGAGAGAGAGAGAGAGAGAGAGAGAGAGAGAGNAAATCCAAACAGACGTGGGGTTCCTGCCTGCATGGACCGGTAGGTACGGCGGATAAACCGACACGTTTCTAACAATACAGCGACTCTTTCTTCCCTCAGCAGCTGTCAGCCAGGAGCACAACACACAAAAACACAATGAAAAACACACAACGCCACAAAGAATCATGGCATTCTATTAAATGCAAACTGACAAGCCTTTGCATTATATAAACTTTGAGGTACTGTATTTATATTCCTGCATTTTTTTGGTGTATGCACATATTTTCTGTTATGACCTCTCCATGTACCTCACAGCATGGCTGCACAAGTGTGTGACTTAGCTTAGCTCATAACCTCTGAATGTGACACGATCAGCTCAGAGAGAGGGAACGTCTGTCATTATGTTATGAGTGTAAATGTGTGTGTATGTGTGTGTGTGTGCGTGCACTGCAGGTGATAAAGAGGCAACACCCTAGCACAGTGGGCCTCCAAACCCTCCTCTTCCTCTAAGCCCTGAGGTTCTCACACACCATAACACCATAAACCACAATCCTGTTTACAGCACTTATACACACTCAAATAAAGCTGCATTAAAGGACCATACCATCAGTTTTGCATGTTTGAGCCTAAAATATACAATTTTCATACACACAAGTTTCTGACAATCATTTCCTAAAGCATACTACTGGAACTGTGAATTAAAAATGTTTTTCCTACCTTCCAGACCACCATTGTTGGTGGACTGGAAGGTTGGTGGTCCAGTTCATTCTGGTACGCTATTAAAATCAACTTGTTGATACTTGAAATGTTCTTGGGATAGGTAACCCATCATTGTGAACAAGACATACATTCAGGTTTTAGAAGTTACGTAATTTAAGCGTTTAAGTGCAATAAAAAGCGTGGAGTGAATGTATGCCTCCACTGGGGAATATAGTCCCAAAAGAAGACCTGCGTTTATGGAAAAATTTAAGGGACCATGACTTCATAAGGCTGCGTAACTATTAGCAGGCGAAACATGGATTTTTAAGGTGGGTGTATCACTTGAATATTTGATTTTTAAAGATTAAGAGATTTTGTAAAACATCAGGAAAGCTGAAATGCAGTTTTATCCTTTGGAAAATGACTGTCAGTAACGTAACACATATGAAAATTGAATATATTAGGCTCAAACATGCAAAATGGCCTGAATGGTCTTTTAAACACAAATTTAAAGGGCCAGTTCATCCAAATTACCAAACAAAAAACATGGTAGAATTCCACTCCTTTCTATTGTATTAGGATGATTGTGGAAATCTCAAAACCTGGTAAATAAAACTGAAAATCTCTGCATAGTTACCATGAGGTATAATAGAGAAAATATTTTGTTTTTTGTCATTTTGGAGAATTCAGGTTATGAAAACGAACAAGAACACAAAATTCAACAGATGTAGTCATTATTGTTGGGTGGTTAGTTGTCCTAACAAGTAAACCATGCTGAGTTCATGTGAGATTACAGCCCGATTATAAATGAGGGTAATTAACAAAACTGCAAGGCCTGTTTTTACATCTGGCAGGGAAAGACTGAGATTCTACACTAAACCAAACCTCTACGCTCCCTAAGATTTATGCTCAGGGCTGCTCAGCAGTTTATGAGGCCTTTTCAGACACCCTGAGGTGTCACTTGTGGTCACTCCCACCAGATTTTCTGCTCCAGCCCTGGTTCCTGGCTGTTTTGCACCTCCAGGAGGGCCCATTATCCTGTCAGAGGGCCACTCTTCACAGCAGTGTAATGCCTCGCCCCATAAAAATCACACCCTTCTGCTTGTTTTGTTGGCCTGTGAAGCTCAGGGTTCACATACAGGCTCGACTGGGAGCTNCCCTTCTGCTTGTTTTGTTGGCCTGTGAAGCTCAGGGTTCACATACAGGCTCGACTGGGAGCTGCAGATGGTTAAACTCGGCCTAGGGGGGGAAACACCGGCCAAGCAGTGGTGAAAACAAGAGCTGAGAACTTTAAACTATGGATAAGACAGAACCATTAAACTTTCAGATTGTTATAGATTAATTACAGCCACAAGGCCTTTTTAAAAAGAAGCACTTTCCTCTGCAGGCAGAAACTACTCAGTGCATCTTGTTTATCATCCTTCTCAGCTGAAAAATGGCAGGATGTGCCCAAAAATGGTAACAAAATATTTTTGTTAAACTGTGCCTACAAATCACTTTTCAACTTTACTTAACACCATCTGCATCTGTTATTTGTTTTTTCTAAAATTTAAAGTGAATAAAACATTCAAACCCAAGATTCCATTATTTTAATTTTGCAGATGTCATACGGCTGATTTTATATATTTGTTAAAAACTTAGCCTGACATGTTTCGCATCTTTGGAAACTTTGGGATTTGAAATGAAAGTATGCATCAATGCTTGGCTGCAAAGTGAATCTGCAAAGTAGAACCAACTGGAGGTTTAAGCACTTAAGTGGGAAAAGCTATAATGCAGATCTAGGTTATATAGAGAGCAAGGATAACAATTTGAAATATAATCATCTAATTACATGTTAACAAGAAAGTTACAGTACGTCTAAAAAGAAAGTAATGTCAGAAATGTCAGATCATTTACAGTATATGAAACTCAGGAGTATATTTGCAATATTTTAGCGTTTAAGAGCAATAAAAAGCGCGGAGTGAATGTATATCTCCACTGGGGAATATAGTCCCAAAAGACCTGCGTTTAATGAAAAAAGTAAATGATCATGACTTCATAAGGCTGCGTAACTATTAGCAGGAGAAACATGGATTTTTAAGGTGGGTGTATCACTTGAATATTTGATTTTGAAAGATTAAGAGATTTTGCAAAATATCAGGAAAGCTGAAATACGGTTTTATCCTTTGGGAAATGATTGTCAGTAACGTAACATGTATGAAAATTGAATATATTAGGCTCAAACATGCACGATCGCCGGTACGGTCCTTTAATACCACATAGAAGAGCAGAGCTTGTTAATAATGAGTCCTGTGACAGACAAGACACAAGTAAACCTGACTGACTGCCTCAGCTAAGAGACAAAGCTAAATATACATATGAGGAAGTGAGAACATGTTTGAGGAAGGCTGAATGTTATTTATGAAAATATTCTGTTCTATTCTATTTTCTAAAGCTTTGTGTTTAGCAGCAGCCATCATGGCTGAAGACGAGTGCAGCATACAGAATGTCCTTTAGACATATTTGACTAAATTCAAGCTCAGTTTTGCATTTGGAGCCAACTGTGATGTAACAAACGCTATAGAAAAACACACAGAATGTTTGCAGAACTGAATTCATTAAGAGACTAAAGCTTCAAAACTGGAGCCACTGTTAACCTATATACCATATGAAACACTGACATGTTTGTTTCAAGTTTCTTTTTGGTAATGTACAGTAGAAGAGTAGCTGGAAGACACCAGTAGATATGGAGGCCAACAGGAAGCTGTAACACACAGGTAAATTGCTTTACCGCCACCTGCTGGCCTGCTTAAGCTTTACAAGCACCAGTCAGAATATGTTTAGAAAACATGCACAGAAGAGAATTAAATTCAAGTGTCATCTTACAGCTCTGCATCTACTTTAAATAAAAAAAATAAAAAAAAACTACAAATTGACACACAAAATTGTATTTCAGGTGGAACTGATGGATGAACCCCTTTTGCAAGAGGTTATTATACTGTAACACATGAGCTTTAGTCAGTGTTGTGCTTCCCCCCACAGGAGATGACAAGTAAATCTCCCCAAAAATATTCCTGTCAGACATACTGTAAGTACTCTATACTTTGATGGTAAATTAATGGCAAATAAATAAGATATGAGAAATAAAATTGAAGACATATGAAATTTAATTAATTAGAAATACAATGAGGAAATGCTTATAAAATACATAAACTTTCACAATAACTACTTACAATCTAACTGCATAAATTAGTGTGTAATAGTATTTCATAAGTTCTCAAATAATTATACAGCATGGTGCATTTAACACTCACATTCCCATTATCTGTGAGTACATGTTATACAGGTGATTGATGAAATCAAGAAAAATACAGCGTACTTGATTAAATTAAAATGTGCCATAAAATTTAAACAGTATATCCACTTTTATTCAATTAAAATAAAATTACAATAGTTACCGATGCAGAGAAGTTATGAAAGCACGTTGTCAGCACTTAGAAAGAATTTCCTGACAGCTTTTATAAACTTTCACCAAGCAGCTGAGCCTTGGCTTTGAACTCTGTAAGATAAATACAGGACTTTTATGAGAAACCAATACTTAAAATATCAATGACATGTCAGAGACAAAAGCAGATTACTGTCTGAGGTAAAAACCTGGATTAATTCTCACCTGGAACAACGGGACGACGCTTGACACTTCATTTGGGTCTGAGGGGTCCTTTAGTAATACACAGAGGTAATAGATGATTTGATGCTGAAATTAAATAATATCCATCATCAAACCACTCACATCTCATAAAGTCTGATGAAATGTATTATAAATCTATACATATGTAGTAGATTGAGTCATATATGTCTTTAATCACCAGGTATACAGCTTCATTGATGACGATGTCCTTGATCCTGTTCATCTCAATGAAAGTGGTGCTCTCCCGACCTGAGGCATAGCTGGAAGACACCTGAATTCCTAAAGAGCCAATAACAAGCAGGGACTCATGATCTACCTTTACAAAGTGGATGTGAAGTATCATCCCGCCCAGAGTGATGAGTATAGCGCTGGACAGCACCGCAGTGTTCTGTAAAAGAAGAACAGAGAAAGAAAGATAGTCACATGCAGTTTTTATACGCTGGGCTGCAAGTTATGATTATTCTCATTTTTCAATTATTCAATCAGTTCTTTTCTTTTTAATTAATCAATGACATTTTGAACAATAAAACTCACAAATATACCAGAGAGTATTAAGTAATGAGTACACCTAACAGGATGATAAAAGGGTAATTTAAGAAAAATCCAGGTTACATACACATTAAAATACAGCCTGTAAAATATGTACTACCATCTCTGTTCTGCGTATCTGCTAAAACATTATATCTGCGATATAATATTGGCTAGCCAATACCTCGGTCTGGCTCTATGAGTACTGGATGCAGTAACTAAGACCTATGTGATGCTGAGGACTCATGACCTTCACATGAAGAGTCACCTGGCCCAAGGTGTGAACGACCAAGAAATTCTAGGTTACCATACACCAGACACAGAGGTTAAGAACTTGAATGGGTGACAAAAGCGTATTCCAGATAAACAGCAGGTCATGCTAGTGGTGAGAATTTATTTTACCTGTGTGAAGAAGAACACGGCGTAGGCTAGCAGCCACACAGAGCAGGTGAACACCATCACCTTACTGATGGACACTTTAGGGGAGCTGATAGTGAACTCCCTGCAAAAGCTGGAATGTCTCTGACAGTCCAGAGAAATTGTATTGCCATTAATGTCAGTGAAAACTTCTTCTTCCATTGTTAACGCGACGCAGAGATGCAAAGAGAAAAGTGAACATGAGACAGAACTGTCGAAAACAATTTAACAAGGGGAGCTTAGCATTAAGCTAACTCTGGCTAACAGGCACGGTCAGCGGCATAATTTGTTCTAATAGAAAACGCAAATATTCAGGAACACACAAGATGTTACATAACATCACTTAAACTCAGAATGAGAAAGTAAAACGGAAAACGTAGTTAATCTTTCCAGAAGACGCCAAAAACTAGCAAAGCAATTGCTTCCAGCGCTGGAAAGTGCAAAGCATTATGGGAAATCGATATTATTTTATCACTTACTCGTTGCCGCTACAAATATTTAACTATTTAAGCTAACTTAAAAACGCAATAAACAGTATAGTTAAAATAAATACAATAATACAAACCAATATTTTCTAAACAGTAGAAAAATCTTTAGATTTCGCATTCTATATTTCAAATCCGACATTCCCCATAATGCATTGTGGCTTTATGACTTTTGACCTCTGGATCAAAACAAGCCATACAGAGGAGAGAAGGGAGCTGATGAACAGTCTAAAAGAGAGAAAGGTAAAATTTAATCTGAAAGGNATACAGAGGAGAGAAGGGAGCTGATGAACAGTCTAAAAGAGAGAAAGGTAAAATTTAATCTGAAAGGTATGTTACAACAAAGCTCAGGGGCTTTACGTTATTCTTTTTTGTTTCATTATTTAAGGAGAACAGGGTTAAGTGTTAGAATATGAGATTATTATTGTGTTTTTTTTTTTGTTAAAGAAATAATTGAATCCAGATCCACACTCCTCACCAGTTGGTGGCGGTAATGCACCAATTTGTTGTTTGCCAACCGCCATAAAATTTTACAGAAGAAGAAGAAGAAAAACAAGCCGATCAGCTGATGCAAAAGCAACAACATCTCCAGAGCTCTGATACAAAATAGCTCGGCAGGCTAACTTCCCCGCTGGTGCTGTGTGTGTCAGTAGGCAGTATGTTGTAAGATTGTTTACATATCCATTTTTAGACTGAGCTTTATGCTTGTCGAGGCAGCATTTTATATAAAGAGCCGGTCGTCGTCCGTCGGACTGCTACTAGCCACTACTAGGTCAGTCAATTGTGATGAAGGTTGTTTGTTCAGAAGTGTCTCTTCGTGTAATTACACATTAATTATATGCTTCTTTTAAAGAACTACGTGGCATTTTCGACTGAACTGGGATCTTAGTTAAACAAGAGAAGACATGTTAATATTAGCTAGCACACTGCCAACACATACAGTAATTACATGTCTGGACATGTGTGTTCAAAATTGCTGCCTTCTCGCTTAGCTTCAGTCTGAATATTCTCATTAACATTTCATATTATTTTTTGATAGTATTTCAAACGACTACGCTGGCTTTTGTTGGAGAATCTGAAAAAACAACAAAGAAAAAAAAATCAGTTTCATCAAAGTTGTCAAACCGTTTGTCATAACCTTCCACTGTACTGCTGTTGCAATCGTAATTACTGTCAGAAATACTCAAAGTCTTAGTGTTATCAACGCCAAGGGTATCGTTGTGACCCGAGATGAGTGGTCAAGGTCCATCTGTAGATAAAGGAATGAACACAATCCTAGTCTGTCAGGAGAGCTACGCTTGTGGGGGTTCAGATGAGGCCACGTTCGAATGTGATGAATGCGGCAGTTTGCAGTGTGTCCACTGTGAACTGGAGCTCCATCGCCAGGAGCGGATGAAGAATCACGACCGGGTTCGGATTGCACCGGGCCACGTTCCTTTCTGTGACTCCTGTAAAGGTGACAGCAGCTGCTCCGTCAACGGTGGGAGGCTCAGAGCGGTGGTCCGCTGCCAAGGCTGTAAGATCAATCTGTGTTTGGACTGCCAGAAAAGAACCCACAGCGGGGTCAACAAGAGGAAACACCCTCTGACGCCTTACCCTCCAGCCAAGGCTCTCCAGGAGAGCGGCGTGGCTGCTGTGGAGACAGAGATCGAGGTCTTGAAAGCCAAGCTGGAGATGGTGCGCAGCTTCCTTTTGGTGGATGAGAAGGAGGAGATGCAGGTAAATCCTTGGAATATGTTAATCACTCATTGAAGCTCTTGTTTTTGACGCGATGTTCTGATGATGGAACTGTTCTTGTGTGGATTCTAAGTTGAAAGATGAGGAGGACTTTGTGAACAGACTGGGCTGTGGACCAGATGAGCTCCTCAAGGTGGTCTCCATCTTTGGGAACACTGGCGAGGGCAAGTCTCACACCCTGAACCACACCTTTTTCCTTGGGAGAGAAGTGTTCAAAACATCTCCCACCCAAGAGTCGTGCACTGTGGGTGTGTGGGCAGCTATGGACCCTGTGCATCAGGTGATAGTCCTCGATACAGAGGGACTGCTGGGAGCTGGTAAGGGACTTCCTGCTGTGAAAGCATATAATTTAGTCTGGAGTTACAGGAGAATGTTTTCCACAGACAATTCACTATTCTATTTTTACTTGCCGTCAGGAGCCAATCAGGGCCAACGAACACGGCTGCTCCTCAAGGTCCTCGCCATTTCTGACGTGCTTATCTACAGAACCCACGCCGACCGTCTCCACGATGATCTTTTTAAGTTCCTTGGTGATGCATCGGATGCCTACCTGAAGCACTTCACCAGGGAGTTGAAGGCGACAACGACCCGATGCGGCCTGGATGTCCCTTTGTCCACTCTGGGCCCTGCAGTGATCATCTTCCACGAGACGGTCCACACCAAGCTACTAGGATCAGGTAGATCAAATAATAGTTATTGTCATTAATTCAGCGAGCAAGATTGGTGTGTTATTATTATTAAAAACATTCTTATGCTATCTTCTTACTTTTTGTAGATAACACATCGGAATCAGTCGAGCGTCTCCTCCAGGAGCGTTTCAGGAAACTGGGTCTTTTTCCAGAAGCGTTCAGCTCCATCCAGTACCGTGGAACTCGGACCTACAACCCTCCCACAGACTTCAGCGGTCTGTTGCGCAGTTTGGAACAGCAGCTGGATAACAACACCACCCGTTCACCACGTTCTGCCAGCGTCGTCTATAAGGCTCTGCAGGTAGGCGGGTGATGGAGGGACTGTTGACTGAAGGGAGTTTTTTTTTTGTGTGAAATATAGATTAATACCAACATTTCAGGCATTTTGCTTTCACTGCCAATCAGAAAGAATCACAGTGGATATTTTTGACTCTTCCTCTTCCTCTGTCTCCTCCTTGGTCCTCTTTAGGCCCTGAGTGAGTGCTTCAGCGGGGAGATTTCAGAGGAGCACCTGAACAGTAACTCTTTCTTCCCAGATGAATACTTCACCTGCTCCAGCATCTGCCTCAGCTGTGGGTACGAGTCTCTTTTCTGCATCACTCTGTAATGGAGGAGCTTGTCACAAAACACTCCTGTGCAGTGTCCTCTATGACACATTGGCTGAGCTGAAATAAATCCGTCTTTTCCCTAAAAGGTTCTGCAAACAAGCAAATTCTGATCTGTGTCTCTGACTTGTTGTGCTGCCACATTTCAGTTCAGGCTGCAAGAGAAGCATGAATCACCTAAAGGAAGGGCTCGACCACGAAGCCAAANCATTTCAGTTCAGGCTGCAAGAGAAGCATGAATCACCTAAAGGAAGGGCTCGACCACGAAGCCAAACATCGCTGCCGCTACTCTGCACAGTACGACAACCGCATCTACACCTGCAAGGCAAGTACAGACCCACACCCACACACACACATTTATTAGAAATGACTAAGTTGCGAGTTTCTGTGTTGAACTTCTCAGGCTTGTTACGAAGGAGGGAAGGAGGTCATTGTGGTTCCCAAAACCACAGCCTCATCTGACTCCCCGTGGTTCGGCCTGGCTATCTATGCTTGGTCTGGGTGAGTATTAGTGGAAATGGTGTCTTTGCTAAAAGAAAATATTTAATTTATCTAATTTATAATAGTATATTTAGGTGAAGCGTAAGCAAAAATGCTACAGTTAGAACAGTAGGACAAATGAATTGCAGTTAGCTTTACATCTTTTGTCATTTGAACAGCTGTAAGACAAAGAGGTCAGATAATGTGCGCTAATAATACTTGGTCTTTGTCCAGGTATGTAATCGAGTGTCCAAACTGTGCAGTGATCTACAGAAGCAGGCAGTACTGGTATGGAAATCAGGACCCAGTGGAAACAGTGGTTAGAACAGAAATCCAGCACATCTGGCCTGGGGTAAGGTCAGAGTGTAAACGAGGTTTAACTCAAACCTGTTAAAGAAAGAGAAAAACCAGAAGTTTATGTACACGTTATGTTATCAAGCCAAGGGACTTCAAATGTCAGTGTGTTTCCTTTGGCCTCCTAAGTTTCTCATTTGTCTCCCCTCCTGTCTCGCTCTCTTCTTGTCCTCTTTTCAGTCTGATGGGTTTTTGAAAGACAACAACAATGCGGCCCAGAGGCTGCTGGATGGAGTGAAATACATTTCCCAGTCGGTGTCGGAACTCAGCGTCAAGCCTGCCAAAGCGGTTACTTCCTGGCTGACTGATCAGATCGCTCCAGCCTACTGGAAACCCAACTCCCTTATCCTGGTACATCACTATAAATGATAAAGACATACATCCGTACTTCTCTAAGGCCGGATTCACATGCTAAGCGCTGAGCGTTGCCGCTGACCTGGTGTTCAGCGTTCTGCTTGCACATGAGCAGAGTCTGAGCAGCGCCACTCNGTTGCCGCTGACCTGGTGTTCAGCGTTCTGCTTGCACATGAGCAGAGTCTGAGCAGCGCCGCTCAGCCTCGCGCTGACAGGAAATGCTCGTTGTTAATGACAATTTAACGGTTACCATGGTTTGTAAAGACAGGATGTAACCTACACGCAATCTCTGCACATTCGTGGTTAAAATCGGATTTCGGTTTCGACTAGGGTAGCAACATGGACATCACAAAAAACAAAAATGCTCTTCTCATTAGAAGAAAAACGAAAAAACGGCGAATGTGGGTGCATGAAACCAACCTGATGTCCCGGTCTGACTGCTGATTTTATTTATTTTTTTACCAGATCATGATACGATTTTAAAGTTGTGTTGTATACTCTACAGATTATAAGCTTCTCCTCCATTGTTGTGGCGCTTCTGGTTACATGACGTACAGCAGCGCTGATTGGTTGCGCATTGGAAAGGTCAGCGTCGGAAAGGTCAAAGTTCATTTAAATGAACTTTGAGCACCTCGTCAAAACGGAGAATCTGAGCGTCACGCGGCGCTCAAGGTGGCGTGACGTGACGTTAGGAGTCACCGCTCAGCTCCCAATACACAATAATGGAACGCCCNAAAAAAAAAAAAAAAAATCTCTTGGGTTAAAAAGGGAGTCTCTCTTTTTTTTAAGCTTGTATCATCTTTGTGTTGTAGAAATGCCATAAATGTAGAGAAGATTTCCAGCCCAACAACACGAAGCACCACTGCCGGGCGTGTGGAGAAGGCTTCTGCGATGCCTGCTCCTCCAAGACTCGTCCGGTCCCTGAGAGGGGCTGGGGTCTCGCCCCTGTCAGAGTCTGCGACGCATGCTTCCACAACAGGGGGATCTCAACCGGTATGCTAATTTATCCCCATCTCTCTTTTATAATTTAACAAATTTAGGCCATTGTACTTTGATATTTTTACATGGTGACATTTGTAATCGTGTTTGGGAACTGCCTCGTGTTTCCTCGTCGCAGAGTTGCTGGATGCTGCGCTGGAGGAGGAGGGAGGAACTCTGATAGCCAGGAAGGTTGGAGAAGCTGTTCAGAACACTTTGGGAGCTGTTGTCGGTGCCATAGACATACCGCTTGGTGAGCATGAACGTCAGGAAGACACAACACAGTCACTGAAACTGTACATTAATTCCATGTGAGGTACAGCTGAAAAAATCTGATACTGCTTTTTAAAAAAAAAAAAATCAGTTAATATGGTTTTTCCAGATGTTCATTTTTAACCTATAATTAATGACTCATTAGGAAACACTAGTGTAATAATGATAAATTAGTTTTTATGCTAATTGAAAAGAGTAACCTTATTCGAGGAAGGTTACTCAAAGCCTTTTTGACTCAGCATGACATCATTATATTCAGTTTATTATCACTTACTCATTGTCAGTTATGATGATCAATGATCAACACTGCACGTATGAAAGTAGAGCATATGTGCAAGACCAGTAACAAAAAATAAGTCCTTAAAATTCAATAAATTGTTGATGTAGATGGTGTAAAATAATTTCCCTGAAGATAAATCATGAATACAAACCTATAGTTCTGTCAAACAGCAGATCAGGTTCAGTGTAACGTCATTTTTGGACATATTTTGCATTATATTACATGCTTTGCTAACTGATCATTGTTTAGTAGATATGTTTTGATATTAATCATGAATGATGTATTTCTCTAATGTAATCTCTCTACAGTAGCACTGCTGCCGAATTGAAAACTAAAATAATTTGACGACTGTGTTTTGGAATGTTTCATATGACACTTTATGACTGTAACATTACCTGTAGCCATTTAAACATGAGAGTCTAAATGAGGCAAAGGTGTCACACAGGCTGCTGCTGCTCAGTGTCACGTTAACAGCGCTCCTTTCCCCGTCCCTCCAGGATTAATGAAGGATGCAGCACGCCCGGCATACTGGGTTCCAGACCAGGACATCCATTCCTGCTGCGAGTGCCAGAGGGAATTCTCCCCACGTCTCTCCATCCACCACTGTCGTGCCTGCGGCCAGGGCGTGTGCGACGACTGTTCTCCCGAGCGGCGGGCTGTGCCGTCCCGTGGCTGGGACCATCCGGTGAGGGTCTGCAACAGCTGCAGCCAGAAATCTGGGGAGCTCTAGCAGGACAGGAAGGAGCAGTCACAGTGGAACGGTTGGGGAAGTAAGCCTCTATAAGGGAACTGGAATCGTCTCCGACTTAAATGCTTCAGTTTACTGTTGTTTTATTTTGTTTTAGGCATTTCCTGACTGCCGCTAGACTGTCTGTGGGAAGTTGGACTCTTTTTTTTTTTTTAACGCCATCCTTAAATATCACTTAATGTCAAGTCCATTTATGATATTTCACTTAAATATGCTATATTTTACACTGTGAAGAATACTATTCATTGAGAGAATTTAATATCCAGATGAAATAACTAAACTCAGAGATATTAAATTATAAAAGTGAGAACTGCACTTGCTTTTTTACAACTGAGACCAGATTAATTTCTGTTTATCCCTTTAATTTACCAAATTTATACTGATACACATTAAATCCAGACCCCTCTGACAGTCCCTCTCAGTGTGATACACTAGTAATTGTAGCACCTTCTGCAGTCTGGAGCTACGTGCATAAACCCATTTAAAGGACCGTATTGGTAATTTTGCATGTCTGAGCCCAATAAATAGTACCTGTATACACATTACATTACACAAAAAATACAAAAATACATACTGCTGGAGCAGTATATATTAGAATTTTTTTTTCAAGGCAGTCATTGGTTCGTTCCGCTACGCTGTAAAAATGAACTTGTAGAGACTTGAGAGATACCGTAAGTAATCCAACACAACGAACATGATGTCTATTAAGTTTTTTTTTTTTTTTTTTNTTTTTTTTTTTTTTTTTGCCAAAGTTACTTAATTTAACCATTCCAACACAGAGCTGCAGAAAATGTATGCCTCCGCCAGGGGAAATAGTCCCAGGAAAAGACAGATCTTAACGAGAAATTAAAACAGCCATGCGAACGTGCATGTTAGCAGGTGAAACTTTGAATTGTAAGGTTGGTGTATCACCTGAACATCTGATTTTGAAAGATTAAGGGATTTGGCAAAATAACACAAAAGTGGTTGGCGATAGTGTATGTAGTATTTCTTGGGCTTAAACATGCAAACCCAATAAGTCCTTTACTAATACAAGTACAAACTGAGCACCTAATACAGTTTAAGGTAAGCACTTTGATTTTTCCTGAAGGCAAGAACCTGAAAACATCTAGCATAAATAATTTGATCCATTTTTAAATGGATTTACAGTGGTCTTCCTGTCAGCCCTGCAAACCTCAGCTTTCCTTTGAGTTGTTCAAGACAATGAGAAGAATCAGAAACTGCTGATCCTGAACATCCAAGATGCATTCCTCCTTAATCACTTAGTAAGAATTACTTAAATACTCCCTTATCCTTTTGTGGCTGGCTGTGCATTTGAAGTGACAGGTGGGAGATAGAGCAGCCTTAATAATAATGTCGTCCACATAGACTGTTTTAATTTTACATGGGATATACATGGAAAGAAAAAAAAACTCATTTTTGAAAGGCCTCTTGTTTTTAAAAGATAACGATTATCTCTTAAAAAGACATAAAATGACTGCAACAGGAACTGCTTTTATAGAGTGACTGGCTCACAGCAGCAATATGCCGCAGAAATGACTTCAAATCATCTTTGAGGCTGGATCCTCAAAACAGGAGATAACTTGATAACTGTCAACTCAGGCTGGTTAGTTAGGATCACATCAAGAGCTGCAGCACCAAGCTAATGAGTTCTCTGAGGTTGCCTTCAATGCAACAAGACTGAACAGCTGCATCATGTCTTGCGACCGGCCTGATAACTACCAGATACATAACATATGACGTTAGTGAAGCTTTCTTTGAAGAATGATGAGATCTGACTGTAGAAGCAGCCAGGAGTTTGTCTACAAACTGATGATGGAAGTTGGTTTAACAAATAAGCTGGAATATCAGACTGTTCTTATATCAAGAGAGAGAGAGAGAGAGATGCTTAAAGAATAAAATATCATGTGGAACAGATCAACACTTTTATGTTCTTATATGCTCATATGTATTAAACTGCAGAAAATCAATGACGTGTGTGTGTCATTCAGTAGCTTGTAATGGAAATTTCAGAATAGAATTATTTCATAAAATTAGAAAAAGTATGGATTGGAATACATAATCATCGTTTCCAAATCTAGATCAACACCATGTTCATAAAAGCACTTCATTTAGATATGTTACAGTGAAGCACTTTCTACCTGTGGTAGTTACGTGAACTCTGAACTCCCGGTTCATTTGGCACAAGCAATATTATTCCCCTGAGTCTTCATTGTGACTTATCTGAAAATCAAGAGTCTTCCAAATCCAAATTTCAGCACAAACTGCATATTCAGTCCATCTAATCTTCACAAGAGGAAGCACTTTCTGTGCGTACTCCCCTCAAAGGCGTCCTGTTGCTCTCCTCCTTGCTTCCTTCCTGGTAGTCCGTGTTGTATGGGAAGTAGTACAAGTTGTGTTTGACGGCCATGAGCAGGCCGGGAAGCCCGCCGCGGCCACCGAGCTGGGAGGAGAAGACAACACTCGGGATCATGTCATTAGCAGCTGGGTGGGGTGATGGGATAGTCCTCAACAGGTGGCCATCTTTTAGGCTCCATATCCTTGTGTAGCAGTCCTGGCCCGCTGTGGAAAGAACAGGAGAGACGCATGAGGAAGATGAGAGGACACGTCAAAATGTCCTGGGAGACAAAACAAAGCTTTGGCAGGATTCAACGCTACATCGCAAGAAAGGGCCAGTCTCTGAAACACATCATCTCGGCTTATTAGGCCTCATTCACCAACCGTTCTAAAGAAGAAATTTCTTCTTAAAAAAAATAAAATAAATAAATAAGTAAAACCACTTTACGCAGTTTCCATGAAGATTCTGACATTCATCAATGTTTTATTATTTGGGATTTGTTCTTAGGTAAGAACAGAATCTATGCATACTCAAGAGCATACTTGCACACATTTGTGCAAATTGGTTATTGCGTTTTCTTCAATTCTACAGTTGTATAACATTATAGGATTTAAATTAAAATAATATTATTTTATCATTTATAATATATATATTTTTAACTTCATCAGTTGTGCACCCTTTTTCAGATACAGCATTCACTGAACTAGTAACAGCATCCCATGCGTCAATTTTTTTTTTGTTTTATTAGTTTATATCCACTACTGACACTAAATATGACGGCTGGTTTACTGTTCACTTCCTGCAGCCACTTCACAACTGCTGAAGTTTTTCTTACGTTTGGTGTCCGATGCTCCACCATCTTTAGATTTTTGTTTGGGCATTATTGACTTCTCTCTCAATTTTTCTTTTCAATTTCTGCGTGATTTGTGTGTGTGCACACGGCCCTGCAGTCTCATGCCTTTTTAAAGGGATTGGCAGGGCGTTTACGCTAATTAGGAACAACTGGCAGCGCTTTCAATTTACGAGGACAATGGGATTCATCATTAGATTCATAAGAACAATTCTGCTGCGATTCACGTCATAGACTTTTTTTTAGGACCTTTCTCAAGAACAAATTTAAGAAGAAACTGAGGCAGATATTGATGAAGTGCCTCATTGTATTTTAATATGTAGCAGAAATTATGAGAACAGCTTTGCCTGGATTATATCAGGTAATAGCTAAAGTCGACTGGTCCTCAGCGGTCAGCAGGTTGGTAAAATGCGTTTCGTCCTCTCCTACCTGCCAACAGAAGGCCGTCAGGCTCGCTGACGTGGATGGGAAGGTAGGCGTGCTCGTTATAGTGCCCTCTGTACTGCTGCACCGGCTTTGTCATTCGCACATCCCACAGCTTGATCTGCACTCAAAGAAAGAAAAGAACTCAAATACAAATAAAGTCAGTGATGTTTCTATTATATTCTGAAAGGTTCCAGGATGAGACTGGATTTATATTTCACTTTTGGCTCAGATTGATGGCTTGAAATAGTGACAGTATGAGGTTGGCTGACTAATTTTGAAAGGGAAGGGCTCAACAGAAATAGCTAAGGCTCAATTATTATCCTCTCTCAACTTTTACCCAGTGACACATTTCTATCACTGTTAAATGAAGCTCTGAACAAACAACATGCCGTGCAGTGAGTTGGTCAGTTGACTTGTGCTGTGAGAAGTGGCCAGTAGCTGCCAAATAGCTCCCCTAAAGGCCCATGACACGATTCTTAACAAGTTTTAAAGCCAACAGTCTGACCTGGCCAAGCATGTCAGCAGCCAGCAGGTAGTTCTCATCCTGCAGGACACGTATGGAGGTGATGGCTGATTCTTGGTGGAAGCGGTTGGCCTTCCAGCTGTGATCTCGGCGGCCGCGCTGCCGCAGGTCAATGCTGAAGATCTCCCCTGACCGGCAGCCGTTAAACAGAACGGGGACCTGGGAAAAGCAAGGGAGGCAAAGGAAGGAACTCATTTTCAGATAGTGCTGCAGCACACAAGACAAGTGGCTCTGTAGTCAAATGTGTTCTAGTAGCTTATTATCTAGAATTTTCTGGTTGCTTAAGCTGAACAAGATCCAATTAAGAAACATTCCCTGTGAACACACACACATATCCACTTCATTTTATCAAACTCACCCTTAGTGCAAATTGTTGTGCCAACACATCACTGCCCACGCTGTACGTCTGCGTTCGTCCCGTCTCTACCTCTTTCAGAATGACCCTACGAGACAGACCTGCACACACAAGATACGTACTGAACATTTATAACTGACATTATTTTACTCTTTTTTTGATTATAACAATGGTCAGCAATTATCAAACTGTATTTCAAAATTTCTCACACTGTTATCAAAATATCCGCATGTAAAACTATTATTGCATTCAACAGATATTACTGTAGATTTGTGCTCATACCAACTGTAGGTTTACTTCATTAATACCCCACAGACAGATTTGATTACGAGTAGCAAAAAAAAAAAAAAAANAAAAAAAAAAAAAAAAAGATGATGGTGTGACAGACCTGTGCTGAAGGTCTTGTCTGCTTGGGGATTGAGGCACCAAGCACAAGACCAGGCTGTGGAGATCTTAAAGCTGCACAGCATCCCAGGCTCTGAGAGGAGGAGAGACGAAAAATGTCACAACTATTACATCAAAACCACTTTATGAACAATTCCAAAACCAATGCTGTACTGTATACCAATGTCTTGCCATTTACAAGCAAATTACCAGTAATTTAGGCAGAATAAAATGTAGCAGGCTAGGTTAAGGTCTAAAATAGTGTCTTACCTGGGTTGGAATTGTTGAACAGGAAAGCAGGAAGTAAACTAACACATCCTGGGGTGTCTGCAACTCCCACCAGACACACCCTGACAGAGCAGCTCAGTCAAGAAAATATAGCCACAAAGCACTGAACAGATGCTGTGAAAAGCAAAATGACAGCTTTTTTTTTTTTTTTTAAATAAAAGAATAAGGAAACATTACAAAGCCTCAAAGAATTAAACAATGTATGTGAAAATCAGACAACAAATAGTAAGTCATAAGTGTTAGTAGTGAGCCGTGCTTGAGGTGTTAATTGCACAGACTTAAAACTGTTCTGACGTTTGGAAGGATACAGAACATGTGAGTCTGGATAGTTGACTGAGGCCCAGCAGATGGAATTCACCTGAAATGTGAACATTTATCAAGAGCGCAGATGACAAACTGGATAAATGGTAACTTCAGATTCAGGGTTCTGATGCTTATGATGGATCTAAATCTTGAACTGGTGTAAATCTTAAACTTAAGGTAAACGAGATCTCTACATATCCACAGTCAGCGCATCAGCTCCAGCAAACCCTTCACACCTTGCGGTTGGTGAAGTAGAGGTTGTCGCACATTTCCACGGACAGAGAACCCCGGCTGCAGCTGCTGAATTTCATGATGCCATACTTGCAGCCTCCATGAGAGACATCGTTAACGGTGAAAACTCGCTCACATGCCGAGTCCTCCTGAGGAAGACGAGATGAAAGAAGAAGATCAAGATCAGAAAGGTAACGCACGCTGGTTAATAAGCTTGATTCTCTTTGATTTAATACAAATAGTATTGCTGTGTTTCATGCAGTGTGTATGCTCTAGCAATTTTGTGTGTGTGTGTGTGTGCTCACCACTATAATCCTGAAGTTGTCAGTGTTGGGGTCACTGCTGTCATTGCTCTGGATCTGGAGTTTGTGGCGTTTCATTTCATTGACCTTCACCTCGTGGATCAGCCTGGTGACACACAGTAACCATGGTAACATCAGCTAGCATCAGCATCATGCCTACAAACCTCATGTAGCTTCTGTTTTGTAGAGACAACGCACGTTATGAATACAGAAAGTGATTAATATATTTATATTATTTGTTCAATCAGTCATGGAGCCTATCTGCTGGTGGCCAGAGCAAAAAACGGCACCGGTCTGAACCTAAATTAAATTTTTTCAAAATTTATTATTGCTTACTATATTTCAACATATTTCACTTTAATTGTGAACAACTTATGAAGTATTAAAAGTAATTTGGATGTCAGGAGAACAGTTGTGTGTGCATGTACACATGATCAAACAGTTGTGATACAGTACCTACAATAAGAGTTCACAGGTAAAAGACCAAGGTGTCTTTTCTGCAGCAGCAGTGACGTGTTCAGTCCTTCTCTTGGTGCTTTCTGTGAAATAAATGATATCATAATGATACAGGATACAATAATTTCAGCACAGACTTTACCAAAGCAGTTTACAGGATCACCTACACCTGCAGGACCACCGATCCAATCTATGAGACTATACTTTTCATTTCTAGAATAAATATAATTCAAAAATTTTAAATTTAATGTGGATTTTTTCCTGGCTACACTGTTAGCAAGAAAATGTCTATTTTTCAGATACAACAGACAACATTTTAATGCTGCAAGCTGGAAGATAGATTTTTTTTCCAAGCAGACTTACTTTTCTGGGCTTTTCGTCCTCTGTGAGCATCTGAGCTCTCTGTTTCTCTCTTTCTTTCTCCTGCAGCTGCTCTCTGGTCAGTGGGTTACAGTTATTGTGTCCCGGTAACAGGCGGAAATAACGGTTTTTCTCTGGGTCAAAGTAGAACCCTGGTAACTCTGGCAATGGAAAAGTAGACAGAGTTAAATGAATATGTTAAAGACAACAGCACTACCAGGGTAACCAGATTCATAACAAACAAGCAGAATAAACATGTATGTCTCTTTTCCTGACTTATAAATGAAACCGCCTGATCCCGTTCATAAGCATGATGGTAAAATAATGAGAAAATCCGTTATTGTTGTCAGATAACTCACAAATTAAAATGTCAAATCTGTAAGCGTATTGTGTACTCATCTCAGGTTTACTAAATAAATAAATAAAAACCTCACAAATTCCATTTTGAAGGTAACACAATGATTTCTGTCACATTCTACAATTACAAACCAGTCTTTTGAGAAATGTTAATGAGCTTAATTTGATTAGGGATCTCACCTGGTGCAGCACTACTGGACTTGGAGGAAAAGGATGATGAGGAAGATGAGGATGATGAGGATAATGAGGAAGAGGAGGCCTCATTGTCACAGTTCCTCTGAGAGGCTCTAAAAGATGGACCTGGATCACTGTGTCCATGCCTGTGGACAGAAATAAAATAGCTTCAATATTAACCCACAGGTGGATTGGGTTGCATTGTATTGCGATGCTTCTAATCATACGTCCCCTCAGCCTGAAAAGAACCACAGAACTGAATCAGCACTTCTATGACAGAGTGTCAATTGAAATCAAAATCATAATCTTCATAAGTATACGTTTTATTGCCATTTATATATGTTGTATTAGATTGTATGGGTGCAAACTGCTAAAATAGCAACTGAGAAGATGCTGTATCTTCATTTAATCGTTCTAATGCAGTCTGCATTAGTTGCATACTTGATATGAATTGTATTAAGGAACAGATGTAGGGGTTTAGTAACTTGCTGAAACTTACCACAGATCGTCCAGCGTGGGTCTGTGCTGGTTACCTCTGTACCATCCGTGGCGGTGAGCACCGTGTTGTCTGTGCGTTCGCTGCCCTTCCCGCCTGTTCCACTTCTTCATCCCCGCTGTTTATTCTCCGAAGCACAATAAAAAAAAAGTAACCCAGCTCTGACCTACATTCACTTCTGCATGTGTGTGTTTGTGTGTAAAACCAGGCGATGCAGCGTGTTTACTTTTTAGCTAACTTAGCTAAATTGGCTATCGTGGTTATTTCTGAGCTAGCATTAGCTTGAATATTTTCCTGCTATTTTTGGTATTAATGCTGAACATTCACATAATTAAATGCACACATGGTTTTAATACTCAACAAAGCCACATTCCGGCAGAGATAAATTATTATGTTCCCTAAAATTACATAAAATTCCATTTAAACGTCAGCTAAGCTAAGCTAAGTCAGTGCTCGTACAAACTTTCTTCCATGTTGCCCCGCCCTCCATGATTTCATTGGCTGCTCCCTGTCTGACGTTTCAGACATTCATTGGTTTTCCTCTTATTTTTTTTTTACGCCACCAGAACATTATAAAACATTTTATTATTACATTTATTTATTTGAGAAATGTTTTAATTTTATATTTAAATTTATTTATTTATTTATAATATATCCTCGGCTTTCATTTTGATGTGTCTTGCCTGATTTGTATTGCCTGATGTTGTATGTTGTACATGTTCATGTTGTTCTTTGTTCTCTAATAAAGATTTGAGGGAAAAAAATATTTATTTTTTCATCAGAACATTGAACAGGAAAAAAAAACACTAAAATATATCACTCATAATATACAATAACTCAACTGAACGTATTCCGTTTAATCTTCTATTCATCTAAATGTATTAAAAGAAATATGTGCATGATGGTTTACATTGTCCACACAGCCTTCAAGTAACTATTCTGACAAAGAGCATCTCATTATGATACAGATCAATATGTTTAATAACACTCTTGTTTTGATTCCTGATATTCTTATGTGAAATAAATAATATTTTAAATGTATTTCATAAAAGTATAATGATGCTGTTACATATGTACCAAGAGAGAGACATTGGTTTTGACAGTTTTCTCTGAAGCCACGCCTAAAGTCTTGATGCTGGTGTTGCATTGGTAGGGAGCGCAGCGCCCAGAACCGCATTGGCTGTTTTTTTTTTTTTTTTTTTTTNTTTTTTTTTTTTTTTTTTTCCCATAAGGGTCCCAAACTACACCGAGATTTTGGAATATTGCGTTACAGTCTTGCAGGAAAATGGCGACTGTCATTCATAATCCTCTGAAATCGTAAGTAAATTTTAAAAATTGTTCATAAGTAATTGCACAGTTTGATTATAATTAGTATTTCCGCACATGCTTCATATAGGGTTGAATACATCCACAAATTGAACACAGCCATGTAGACTCTTGGATAGTCTGCGTGTCTGTGTGTGAATTGCAGGTATAGTATTCTGCTTGCTGGGTTGTGTAATACTAATATAAAAGCATGCACTCGTATACATTCTGCAGAGAAAAACATCTATAACGCGCGCAAATGTCTGCACACACTCATGCACTTGGTTGCACTTATACAGAAAGTTGCCATTGGCCACATTCTGCTTTTAAACGACTGAAGGAAGTTTGTTTGCAGTTTTCTTTGTCACAGTATTTGCAAAGATAATTTTATGCAATTACGTTGCAAAGCGCATATTGAGCTGCACGGTTCACTGCACGACCCGTGTTTTCCCAGCAAGTGGCAAATTCATGCAATGATAGAAGATTCTTACAAATTAGTATTATATCAATTTCTTTCTCTTGCATGCAGAGGAAATTGAATTCGGTTTTCGGAGAGATGCAGCTTTCCCTGAAGTTTAAACAGGGTTTTTACACGGTGCAGTGTTTGATCCTAACAAATGCAAATCACAACTTCTAATTTGTAGTACCAACCTAAGATCCACCCATGCATTAAATTATATTTTGGTAAAACATGCAAAAATAGTCAAACGTGATGTTTTACCTCATTGGATTTGCCTGTCAGCAGTACGCAGTCTCAGTATTTATGCGTATGAGCTCAGATTTTGTCATTTGGGCCATTTATGAATATAAATCTTTTTTTTTTTTTTTTANTTTTTTTTTTTTTTTTAATGTCTGCCATGCCTGAAGCCTTTGCAGCTCAGTCTGTTTTGTTGAGCTGCTGTCTGCAGATGTTTACCGCTGCTCATGTGGAATGTGCGCAGAGTAATCACAAAGATATTGTGCAGGGGGTCATGAATATTTTCAAAAAGCATGTTTTGACAGGAATATAGCAGATTAGCAAAAGTTGATAGCATGCTTTGAAATAAAGCAGACATAAGATATCTGCCTGCTTTTACTCAAAGACAACTTTGAAACACTGTTAGAAATATTGTTTTTGGAAACAGAAATATTTGCAGCTGTTAACTATGCCCCCTATGGCATAAATAATAAGAAAAATGATATTTATCAAACAAATATATTGTAGTGTTTAGGGAAAAGGAGAGTTTTGTAGGAGAGCTTCCTTTTGTTGGATCAAAAATGTCCTATTCTACATGCAGCACTTGAACATATTACTGTTTGGCATGAAATAGACTGTCAGGCAAACATAGATTTAATCCGATATTCTAGCAAAACAGATTAGGCTGGAGAAAATATATCTACTGTATGTGTGTGTAAGTGTGTGTGTCTGTAGTTGTGCATGTAGAGCAGCAGATTAGGGACATCCCGGTATTCCCCAGGGTCCATCTGTTAAGAGAGAGGTGCATGGAAAAAAAGATGGAGAAGGAGAAATGGAGGGAGGGAGGGAGCCCCATCTGCCCTTCATCTATGGCAAGACTTTCTCAGACAGACCACCCACCCCACAGAAAATGATGTCCGTGAATGTGTGGACTCCTACCAACACACATGCATCAGCCCTGTACAAAAGAAAATGTCTGAACATGTCTGTGAAATGACCACATAAAATGTGTCAAATATTAATAAAGTCACATAATATTCCACAACACAGAGGATTACTAGTCACAAAATCACGTCACATATGAGTTTTAACCAGCGGGAAATAATGCTGTGGTCTACTTTTCAGCCAGTGTCTGTTTGAAACAATAGGAGAGACTGTGTCGTCTGTCCTCAGGATGTAGCTGGTGAATCATATGCAGTCAATAAGAATGGAGGAATCATCTCTCCAGCTCTCCTGCCGGTGCAGAGCCGTCTAAATGAATTATAACCGTCAGCATCTGGCATTAAATCCGTCTGGTTTTCTAGACTCATTCACTCGTGTTTAACTATGCGTATTTACTTGATTTATTTAAACCTTCACTTTACAAAGAGCTCTTTGTGATTTGAACCTGGGAGGCCGTGCAGGATGGGACTTCATAAAGAGCTGACGTGACCAATGCAGTTCATATACAGGAAAGACTGATTAAATGCAATGCAAGAGTCCTTTTGTGTTATTTTTTTATGATCCCGTTTGGATTTATAATGAGTGAAAGAGCTCAGATGGAGAGCTGTTTGCTGTGTTTGCATACAGATTGAAAGGACGCAGGATGAGATTTAGGGAAATGTAAAGGAGGTGGAGAATGGGTGTGTGTGTGTGTGNGGGGGGGGGGGGGGTTATGCATATGGCATTGTGTATTTTTATTGTAGGTATTTTTTTATGTGTGAGTGCGTGTATGTGCGTTTCTTTGCATGTGTTTGTGGTTTTCTGAGGCCATGCACCCCTCCCCCCAATTTGCATAAGAGGGAGTGTGAGTGAGTGATGGAGGGTGTTGGGGAGGGGGGGGTGTTCTGTCTGGCTGCATTTACTGCATGTATTTATACTACACCCTAAACACAAGGGCGAACCCTGGCCTTTGTCTCTCTCAGCCCAGTGAATGGGAATGTCCGGGAATGGTTTCCAGGCACTGGGAATTAAATGGCCAGAAGCATTTTTTTATAGGCAGACTCCATGGAGTGATCAATCCTTTTTTTTTCTTTCCTTTTTCCCTCTTCCACACATGAAACTGGCACATATTTTTCTTTTTATGTGTGTGCGTGAATACATTATTCTTTACGTATAAATTGGTGCTCACAGAGATGATGTTTTTGGCTTGGACACACATTTTCTCATATTTCCTCTGGTGATACCCCGCTGTGGAAGTGCGTTATCCCTCAACCCACCTCCCCCCCACAGCTAAACNCCCCCCCCCCCCAAACTGCATTCTGCCCCCTTTCCCTTTTCCCTCTTTTGTGTCTGTTTGTGCAGGGACAAGTATGTGTTTGAGAGCGCTCGTGCATACACACATGCATGTGTTTGAGAGAAAATGAGTGTGACAGGGTTTGAAAGGGAACACGTGTGCCCTGGGACATATAGCACCCCTCCTCTTCCCTCCTATTCTGCCTCCTCGGCTCCTCCTCCTCCTCGCCTCCCTCCGCTCTGTTTTATCCACTGCATAGCCTACAAAGTGCCACAAAGACGTCTCTCAGTGCCCACATGTTGTTGCCCTTAGCTTCCTCTCCTCCTCTGCTCCCTCTTTAGTTCCACCAAAATCTTATCCAAAACTGGACTTCAGGTTCTCTTTGTCCCTTTAGGGATATAAACCCCTTCTATTACTACACACTTTAACTTTGAAATGATCCTCTAAAATACTAAACACAACAGCTCTGCACAGTTTATGAGCAGCATGTGATTTTTCCTATGAATTTTATATTTTCTCTAACTCCTACTGTCACTACACTACTAATAATATTAAACTAAAAATATATAAATTTATGTAGTACGATCTAAAATTCTTCCAAGTTTTATGTTACTACTGCAGCCAATGCAAAGTTTTTTTGTTTTTTTTTAATTTATCTATGTTATAGCTTCAGAAAAATATATTATGTTGGAAGCATCATGGTAGCAGCATCTCCTTAAAATGCGAGAGCATTTGCAACTGCTTGAGCTCCTCAATACACACACACACACACACACACCTGCATGCATGCCTACACTCAGACACACAGGCGCTTCAGACTGAAAGCAAACTTTGACCAGTTAATCTAATTGGAGAAATTAAACTAAATTAGTTGGTGGTTGTTCTGCAAACAACCCTTTAGCCTAGTTTGCACATTAGAGGCTAATGTTAGCATGTTTTTATATTTCTTGTATTTTTCCATGAAGGACACCAGAGACACAAGTCTGTGTCTGATTTATGTGTAGATGCTCAGATTTGCATGAAATTTGTCTGATATCATGAGGCATAGACAGTTTGCTAATATGGTAAATAGGCAAATACGATATATACTTGACTATAAGCCGACCCCAATTTTGACCTGCAAATTTAGATTTTTAAAGAAACCCGCATATAAGCTGACCCCTGGTGTTGTTCCATCAATTTATTTGTTTAGCAAATTACCTGTTTTTTCTGAGAATTATCATAGTATTCCTGTGATTTTATGAAAATAATCCACATACCGGTAAACATGATATTTATTTCAGCAGCTGATTACCGTAACTGACGGATCACGGCTTACTGGCCGCCACAAAATGTGCTGAATAAGATGTTTAGTCAGGAAATACATCATTCTAAGGTATGATTTAAACTAGTTTCCATGAGTAGTGGTAATGGGTAGTATTTCCACCCCTGGAAATTTTGTTCTCTGGGATTTGATTTGAATTTCTCGTGTATTAAGCCGACCCCTGATTTGTGTTGCGAAATTTGGTAAAAGGTAAAAAAAACCAACAAAAAAAAACTCAGCTTATACTTGAGTGTATATGGTACTTAACAGGGCAGCGGCTATCAAGATGAGGCAAGAGGCTACAGTGCAGGGAAGTCATAACAAGTAAGAAATTAAAGTATAAAACGGTAATATGAGGTTTACCTCCTGTGGCAGCTTTACAGATGTTGAGATCTCAGCCTGAGTGCTGCAGACAGCTCGTTAAAATGAGTGACAAGGACGTGAACACGGCAAACCCAGGAGGAAGGAAACTGACAAAACATGTTCCGCCTCAAGGCAAAATGTGGATTATTGTAGCTTTAAGCGAAAGTGGTGAATCAAAGTTTAAATAAAGCGTCTTTGCAGGAGAATTTTCTGAGACGTGTTATGTCTCTAAATGAAAGGGGAGGAGATGAACACAGATTTATAGAGAAGTGTGACAGGCGATTTATTCTAAAAGTCATGAATTATGTCAGAGATTAATAGTTGTGTTTCAAAAGGAGGAAGAAGAGAAGAGTGACAGAAATATATGACAGAAGAGAAAGAATGATGAGAGGTGTGACAGAAGAAAGGCTGATAAGTAGAACTTTGCATCTGTGTGAATATTCATAATGTCTATAAGATCTTCATTGAAACTGAATTCATTCATTTCATCCTTTTTGGCTCAAATTTATGCACATGAAATGGAATTTTCATCTCAGCTGTACAGTGAGCTTTGTTTTAAAGGACCATACCAGCCATTTTGCATGTTTGAGCCTAATATATTCAATTTTCATACATGTTACGTTACTGACAATCATTTCCCAAAGGATAAAACTGTATTTCAGTTTTCCTGATATTTTGCAAAATCTCTTAATCTTTCAAAATCAAATATTCAAGTGATACACCCACCTTAAAAATCCATGTTTCTCCTGCTAATAGTTACACAGCCTTATGAAGTCACGGTCCTTTAAATTTTTCCATAAACGCAGGTCTTCTTTTGGGACTATATTCCCCGGTGGAGGCATACATTCACTCCACACTTTTTATTGCACTTAAACGCTAAAATTACATAACTTCAAAAAAACCTGAATATTCAAGTTGATGGATTACCTATCCCAAGAATGTTTCAAGTTGATTTTAGTAGCATACCAGAATGAACTGAAACTAATGGAGGTCTGGAAGGTAGGAAAAACATTTTTAATTCACCGTTCCAGTAGTATGCTTTGGGAAATGATTGTCAGTAACGTTACATGTATGAAAATTGAATATATTAGGCTCAAACATGCAAAATGGCTGGTATGGTCCTTTAAATCATGTGCACCTGAAGAAGGGAAAAGGAGGAAGAGAAACTGTGAGGAGAAAACTGCAGAGTAGATGGTAAGATCACAATGGAAAAATCCTCGTCCTCTTTTACCTTCTACAACCCTTTAAAGGAGCATACTGGTGGTTTTTTGAAGTGAATTTACTTAGTTACTTTCCACATCTGTTGGAGAGAGAAAGACAGTTCTTCTCCTCTCCTCTCCTCTCCTCGTTAATCTTACCTGAAATCAGTGACCTGTAAACGATTAACAAGAGCGGACGGAACGGCGCTCTGCCCATCATTGCTCCTGTGCTTTTGATAAAAGCGACCTTCACATACACACACACACACACAACACACAAAGCGTCTCTGTGCAAGTATGGCAGCAATTCCAACAATCGTAGCGACACACACACACAGGCACAAACACAAACATGCAAACATGCAGCAACTGCAGATTCCATCAGTATCCAGGAAGTTGATGACATGCAAAACTGTACTTACATAACCGCCATCATACGCTTTAACGGGGACGTGGGGGTACGGTGTGACCTGTGGAGGGGGGATATCAGGACACACACACCATGCACATATGGCAAATAGATGAAGATACACACACGTCTCTATACTCTGACTTAAAAACATGCACACAATGCAGACAAACCCACAGAGGCACACACACATACACACACTTATGTAAGAGTTTATGAAGCTGCCGGGGGACGTTACACACACACTTTGTTACTGACAACAGGCAGAATGACACAGGAAACTGGGATGACAGAAGTAGGGAAAGGTTTGATTCAGGCAGCACAAAGTGACAGCAGGGAAAATGCTTCGCCTCCGGGAATGTGAGTCATGTGACAGACGGACTCTTTAGGAGGACGTTAAAACCACACGTCACCAACACGCCAGCTGTATTCCTCACTGTTCAGGAAAACCTCAGCCAGTCTACCTGCTAGCATGGCAGGATTTTTTTTATATTCCTTTTCTTACAAATCAAACACCCTCTTCATATCTTTCTCTTCCTCTACTTTCCTTTTTCTCTCTCGTCTGTACATGCAGTACCTGGTCCTCAACCTCTCACCCCTTCTCCCTTCCCCCCATCCTCTTCCTCTTTCCTCCATCTGCCCTCTCCGCCCAGCGAACACTGCACATCTTTGTGAGATTCAGTGTGACCAGAGTGCTGGTCTTTGTCCAGCTTGGCATTCTTTACATATCTGCGTAAAAAAAAAAAAAAAAAATTCCACAGAACACCCTTCTCTGCTCAGCCAGTCAGACAGACAGGATGAAAGACAGACAGGTATGCAGACAGACAGACAGATAATGAGACCCCCCCCCCAGCAGCAAGAAATCACTGATGACTTGATGTTGGCTTGGATGAGGAAGACGTCGGAATTGAAGATGAGGAATTCTTGGTGGAAACATGGATGAGTAATTTTGGATTCAAAATTTGGGTTTTCAGAGGAGATAACACACTGAATACCGTCTTCATAGCCATGTCCCATCCAACGGCTGCCCCTGCTGGCCAAGTATAAAGGACCATACTGGTGGTTTTGCATGTTTGAGCCCAATAAACACATTACATACACATTACTGACAGCCATTTTCAATGGTTGGTAGTATTGTATGTATTTATTGGGCTTAAACATGCAAAATCACCAGTATGGTCCTTTAAATCCTACCAGAACAGTTTTTTTTTTAAATGTCACAAATCACGTGCCTTAATTTCCCACGATGTGAATAAATAAAGGATGCTTAAAATATTCAGTAGTAAGGTTAGTTATGTAAAATGCAGATGTTTCGTCTTTGGTTTGTTCTGTCTGTAATTAGCTTTTCTGCAGAAATCGTTAAATTATCCTTCAACACCAAACTTCCTGTAACAAACTCAGACAAAATGTGGAGAGAAATCCAGGCCTTAATCTAACGTTACCCAGAACTGGACAGGACTGTGACTTTCTAAATATCACCTAACGTTAGCATTGTGCTGTAAATCTGTTGGATGAACGGCATGAATAAACTTTAACGTGGTAAACATCAAAGGTTTGGGAAACTTAAGTTTCACAGTTTGTCAGTTTAATGAAAGAAGTTGATGTAAGAAAATCTAAAGTCGTTTTTTTTTCTGTCTGTGTAACTGTCTGTCCTCCACTGATGTCTGTCTACCTGCCTGCCTGCCTGTCTATCTCTGTCTGTCTACCTGTCTAACTGTCTTCCTGTCTATCTGCTTGCCTGTCTGTCTGCCTACCTGCCTGTCTGCCTGTCTGTCTTCCTGTCTGTCTGTCTCTGTCTTCCTGTCTGCCTGTCTGTCTGTCTCTCTGTCTACCTGCCTGCTTGTCTGTCTGCCTGTCTGTCTCTCTGTCTGTCTGTCTCTCTGCTTGTCTCTCTGTCTCTCTGTCTGTCTGTCTGTCTGCCTGTCTCTGGTCAGGCTGGGTGACCAGTTCTACAGGGAGGCCATTGAACACTGTCGCAGCTACAACGCCCGTCTGTGTGCAGAGCGTAGCGTCCGCATGCCGTTCCTGGATTCTCAGACCGGTNTACAACGCCCGTCTGTGTGCAGAGCGTAGCGTCCGCATGCCGTTCCTGGATTCTCAGACCGGTGTGGCGCAGAACAACTGCTACATCTGGATGGAACAGCGCCACCGCCAGCCAGGTGGGAACACTGCATATTAACTAATAACCCTCCTTAAAGGACTATACTGGTGGTTTTGCATGTTTGAGGCTGATAAATACAACCTGCATACACGTTACATTAGTGTCAACCATTTCCAAAATACTACTGGATTGGTAAATATTAGAATTGTTTTTCCTACCTTCCACACTGCCATTAGTTTCAGTTCATTCCAGTACGCTATTAAAATCAACTTAAGACTTGAAACGTGCTTGAAACATAATCCATCACAGCAAAAATGACGTCTATTAATTTTTTGTTTAAGTTACTTTATTTAACTGATACAACACGAAGCTGTACAGGAGATAACGTATGTCTCCGCCAGGGAATATAGTCCCAAGAGAAGATGACTTGGGACTATAAAAAGGGAAAGCCGAAAGGAAAAGAAGATTTATTGGACATAAATATGCAAAATCACTGGTATGCTCCTTTAACCATGCCTTACAATTCATATGAATAGATGGATGGATCCCTTCATCCCTACTTTTGTTTATTTCATAAGCCACCATTACAGTCTTGTGGATTTGTCCAGAATGGGATCTACATGTGGGTCACCCGTAGGGAACAATCTGCTCCGCGCTGTGCCGGACACAAATAGCCGCATCTCCATCTTGTATGCAAAAGCCTTCACGCCACACCCTATACTTTGTGGCAGAGCTAAGGCACATTATATGCATTTATTCTGGTTTATCCCTGCCCCTCCTTTTCTTTAGAAATACATCTTCCCCTTCTGGTCTTTTCTCCTTTTTCTGCCTCCCATTTTTTTCCTCTGTGAAGCAGTAGAGGAATATATTAAGGGTGGAAAAGATACCGAAATATTCTATTCCATTATGATTACTCACTTTTCTAGAAGCAAAATTACTTTGAAATCTGAAAAAGTAAATTTATCGTGTGTATGGAGGGATCAGGTCTCAATGCATGTGTTGTCAAAATCATAACCTTGCCAATGGCTATTAAAATGCTTCCTATGTGCCTGTTTCTGCATTTGTGTATGTGTGTATGTGCATATTTGCGTGTGTGTGTGTGTTTCCAGGCCAGGCAGCGGGACAGATGTATACCTACCCTGCTCGTTGCTGGAGAAAGAAGAGGCGACTCCACCCTCCCCTGGATCCCCAACTCCGTCTGTGTGAGCTACGACTAGGTAAGACAAAAAAGACACACACACACACACACACACGCACGCACATGCACACGCACACAGTTTAGCAGAACATGACATGTGCATGCAAAGTGAAGGCCTCGCATCGACCGGCAGTTTTCATCCTCTGAATGAACAAACATGTTTAAATTCATCTAAAGCACATACATGTTGTGTGTTGCGTGTGTCTGCACACTTTCAGGCCTGTTGCGTGGTGTTAGCATTAGCATTAGCTATCTGACCATCTGGCTCTGGTTAGCATGTCTCGCTGGGTCTCCAGGTTCATTCTCTCCCTTGAATCAATGCCTCCTCTCACTGTTCTCTGGCAGTAGACACACACACATGCACACACACACACACACATGCATGAGTGTCTCTCCACTGCAGCACAGAAGCACCCTCGCTGGGCCCCTATAATCATTTGTCCAGAATGTAAGTGAGTCTTATGGGGTGGAAGTGTGTGTTTCTGAATGTGTGTGTGTGTGTTCATCCTTGTGTGTGTGTTAAAGGGGATTTTAGGAAAGGAATGCCCCAGGAACCTGATAAGGGGGGAGAAATAAAGGCAAGCCTTTGTTTCTTCTCTGCCACACCATTGTTTCCCCTCGCTGTTTTCCAGACGCAACATAATCCTCCACATTTCAGCAGAAGACAGCGTCATTTTCAGTAGAAAAAAACCAGGAGCTCCCCGGAGCGTCGGCCGAACTAAACCAGACCAAACCAGACCAGAAACCAGGAGCTCGCAGCAAGGGCAGGAAAGCCTTTGCGGCGGATGAGCTCTTCAGTTTTTGGTTTTGTCAGAGATGCGATGCTGCAGTTTGGTTCCAGATATCTCTCATAACAAGCCGGAGGAATGCGAGCGCACCCCTCTCAGGCTTTGTGGAAATGCTTTATGTTTATTTAATGCTTCCTGAGCTGAGAGGTGTGTGTGTATGAAGACACACAGAGGCTGCCACAGGGTTTTTTTTATTCCTCGTTTTGCAGAATCTCTGTCAGATAGATGAAATATGTAGTTATCTTATTATCGTTAACTAGAGGAGGGAAAGACGCTTTTCTTTTCTTAATCTACACTTCAGAAGAAACAGGAAGTCACTCTGAGTTTATACCTCTGCCAAGGCCAACAAAATCCACAATAAAAACATCTCCCTCTCCCCACATAAATCAGCAGATCATCTTTTTGCTTTTAAATTTTGTTCCAGAAGGTCCATTAGCATGATTTTATAGGTAAAAAGATCGGCTTCTTCTGGATCCTGAATGAGATCTTGATCATCTCCAAAATTTAATCGCTTCTTCCTCTCAACATTATTTATCTCAAATTTCATCCAAATCCATCTATAACTTTTGGAAATATCCTGCTAATAAACAAAGAAGACAACAAACCCTGGTGATCACGACTTCCTCAGTGGAGGAAAATATTCTACTTTTTACTCTTTTTAAATTATACTAGTGCAGCGCCCGTTCAAAACTTGCTTGTTCAGAATGGGCCGGACTTTCTGGTGTGCGCCGCAGCCTGCCATAATTTAGTTCTTTTTTTAAAAATTTTTTTATTTGACCTTCATTTTACCAGGTAGAATCTCATTGAGATAAAAATCTCTTTTTCAAGAGCGACCTGGCCAAGATGGCAGCACGAAAAAAACAACAGCAACCACAATAAATACCACAGAATTTCAACTTTCAATAACAATACGCTGCAATCAAATCATACATTCAGCAATAAACACCACACAAAACGAGGGGTTTCTCCAGAAAACAGCCCACAGTTATCCCGTGTTCATCCTGACAGATCTAAAAACAAAGACACCGGCCAATTTGCCAATTTCCTGTTTTTTTAATATCGACTTGAATTCTCCAAGGGTCATTAAGTCAGTTAGTTTCAAGTTCCATATGGAAGGCGCATCGTGTTTAAAAGCTTTTTTACCAAGTTCTGCACGTCATCGTGAGCTAGCTTTGTTTGCAGCGCCCTGGACCGGAGCGTATGCTGCCACGCCGGAGCATATCCTGCCGCGCGGACTACTTTTTACTGACACAGCTCAATTCGAGAACCGCTCATCCAAACAACTTCACACGTGACGCTGCCGCCCTTGGGTCCTGAGCAATAAACCTGCCGAATTTCACCTTCATAGAGTGTCGGGTTCTAGAGATGTTGGTGCCACAGAGATTTCTGTTTTTATAGTTTGAAATTATCCACAAATCTGTTTCTACTTGTTTCTTATGCAAATTATGACTCAATAGAGGATCAATAGGAGAAATTTTCATGAAAACAGATGGCCATGGTGAACTTTTCTATCACTTTTCTGCTTTTATCTCTAATTTGCTCACACACACACACACACAGAGATCCCAATATACATTGAACACATGCAGTAACCCATCCATTAGATCATAGATTATATTGCCGCCGCCCCACCTGGCCACACCCCCTTACTCCTGGTCCATATGGACACTCCCACTTTTGTTCTTTTCTTTCCTTTCTTTTCTATGGCTCCATCCTTGTTAAGCACTATCAAGAGCAGGAAGCATTGCCAGTATTTCCAGTCCTACCACACACACACACACACACACACACATACACACACTTGCTCTCCCACATGTTCTTTTCTTTCCCTTATCCTCTCCTTCCCCTCCAGAAGCCCAGCTGGCTCCGAAGCGGGAGGGGCCCCCTGGGGAAGCCACCGCCCTGGAGGCCCTCCTGAGGGGCGACAGCCTGCTGGAGAAAAAAAACAGTGCCAGTAAAGACGAGGAGACTTTGCTGGAAATCCAGGTACGTTACGATGAGCTGGTTTTAAATAACGTTATTCTACATGACGCCATCTCTCCTCACGCCACACGCCTGAGTTACGTCACAGGCAGAATATTACAACGTAAAATCAAAACCACTACGTATAAAAAAATAAAAATCCTTTGTTCCTGCTGCTACAAACGCCTTTAACAGCCATTTGTGTCGGTTATAGGGTTCATTGTTGTATTTTTATGTAAATTTCTAATATATTTTATGTTTTTAGGGTTATATTTTTCTATGTTTTACTCCTTTTTGGATAATAACTGGTCTTGATGTTATGATCTTAGTCAGACATAAGATGTGTGTGTGTGTGTGCGTGTTGTATTAGACAAAGACAGCATATCCTTACTTTTGCAGCATATCCATGGGCTTTAAAAATCCTTGTTTTTGCATTTGAGCATAATAAAGTATCTAAAAATCCAGGCACCAAATAAAAAAATGTGTGTGTGTGTGTGTGTGTGTGTGTGTACACATTCTCNATCCAGGCACCAAATAAAAAAATGTGTGTGTGTGTGTGTGTGTGTGTGTGTACACATTCTCTGCAGAGAGTCCTGGAAGCAGAGGAAAATGGGGACAGTTTCCATGATGACGATGACTTTGAGCTTGATACTCCAAAGAGAAAGAACAGGAACAGAGGCAAAGTGAGTGTGTGTGTGGATACTGTGTGTGTGTGTGTCTGTGTGTGTGTGTGTGTGTGATGTCCTAACACACTTAAAACTTCATTAATACAAGATCCATTAGATTAAAGAAGCTGTTGCCATGACATCAGAGCAGAATGTAGGATACTGGTAAATTTGGACCATAATTTAACTTCATTTACATTGAAAAATAAATTTATAGTAAAATAAAATTAAAACTGCACACAGCATGTTGTTTGAAATAATATCTCTGAAACCACCATTTTTATTGGCTAAATATCAGATGTTTGGCGTGTTTCCTTTCAGAACAGAGGATCAAGTCGCAAGAGGACAGAACCTGTTAACGACGACGACCAGGACAAACCTTACGTCTGTGACAGTAAGAATAAAGAAAACTAACTTTTTATACGGCGTGTGACACGTTACTTTGTGTTTTAAGTTTTAGTTCAGAATCCAAGTGTCTCCTGAAGCTTTAACTCATCCGTGTGATCACAAAGACTCATCTTTCATCTCAAATGTCTTTTATCAGCATGTAACGTCAGCTCAACATTATTACGAAATGACTTAAAAATAACAGGAAATTCAACCGTTTGCCTTCATCTTTCAATGCGAGCGCTCTCTCCTTCCGTTCTAAGAGCAGATCTCTGCAGCATGAAGAAAGAGTCTGCTGTTAATCCAGATCTGACTAGCATGCAACTCTGGTACTTAGGAGAGAATCCCTGAGATGCCGAATGAGCCTCAAACATATGAATCGCATCTTTATTTTGTGTCTTATTCTTTCTTTTATTGTTTGCTTTTGTCTTCTCTGTTCCAGATAGATACAAACAAAAGCATAACTCAAAAAAGGCTGAAGAAGGTATCTGAACCTGTCGCCATCTTGTCTTTCTCGGGGCTTCATGAGCTGTGTTTTTTTTTTTTTNTTTTTTTTTTTTTTTGCATCTGATGTGGGAATGGCTGACAAACGCTAATCTCCTGCAGAAATCTACTGCTTTAAATGCTTTCTGCTCATCCAGGCTTCCCTTCCTGAACTCAGTGCAAGCATTGCATGACACTAACTCTAAACCATGTGACTTAAAGGATCATACCGTTGTTTTGCATGTTTAAGCCCAGTAATTACTATCTGCATACTCGTTGCGTTACTGACAACTATTTTCCAAACTATAAAACCAAATTTTAATTTTTTTGGTTATTTTACCAAATACCCTAATGTTTCAAAATCAAATATTCAGGTGATACACACCTTAAAATTCAACGCTCCTCCTGCTAAAATGTACATCCGAATGCAGAAACCACGGTTGTTTTTAACTTCTCTGTAAAAGCCATCTTCTCCTGGAACTATATTCCCTGGTGGAGACACATTTTCTTCATGCAGCTCCGTGTTGAACTGGTTAAATTAAGTTACCTTGGTGAAAAATAAAAAGACATTTGGTTTGCTGTGACGGATTATTTTTCTCAAGTGCAGTTCAAGTCTCAACACGTTGATTTTATAGCATGCTGGAATGAACTAAAACCAATGGCTGCCTGAGAGGTAGGAAAAACAATTCTAGTATTCTCATATTTACTGCTCCAGGAGTATATTTTGGAAATTGGTTGGCATTAATGTAACATGTATGTAGGTTGAATTTATTGGGCTCAAACATGCAATGAGTCACGTATATTGAGCGCTACTAATTCCATCCATGTATGTCTCTTACACATTACATTTTTATCATCGCGGTACAGACCAAATTGGAGTATAGCGAGCCTGTAAACGCACCAATTGGCTTCAAGGACCATACCACCCATTTTGCATGTTTGAGCCTAGTAAGTTTCGTACATGTTACGTTACTGACAGTCATTTCCCAAAAGATAAAACCGTATTTCAGCTCCTGATATTTTGCAAAACCTCTTAATCTTTCAAAATCAAATATTCAAGTGATACACCCACCTTAAAAATCCATGTTTCTCCTGCTAATAATAATAATAATAATAAACTTTATTTATATAGCACCTTTCTTAAAGTTACAAAGTGCTTCACATAAAATAAAATAAAAACAGTGAATCGACAGCAAATATAGAAACACAATAATAAAAATAATAATAATAATAATAGTTACGCAAAATTATGAAGACACGGTCATTTAAAGTTTTGATAAACACAGGTCTTCTCTTGGGACTATATTCCCTGATGGAAACATACATTCACTCTGCGTTTTTTATTGCGCTTAAAAGCTAAAATTATGTAACTTCTAAAAAAAAAAAAAAAAAAAAAAAAAAACCTGAATACATGTCTTGTTCACGATGGTGGATTATCCCAAGAATGTTTCAAGTATCAACAAGTTGATTTTAAAAGCACACCAGAATGAACTGAAACCAATGGCGGTCTGGAAGGTAGGAAAAACATTTTTAATTCACTGTTCCAGTAGTATGCTTTGGGAAATGATTGTCAGTAACATTACATGTATGAAAATTGAATATATTAGGCTCAAACATGCAAAATGGGTGGTACGGTCCTTTAAAATTATGGATACTTATCAATACTTTTGTCAAGGGCTGATTAGGTTATGATAAAAAAAAATCTTTCAATAATTTTAGCATTTTCTGTATAAATTTGAGTGTGACTTTAGCAGCTTGGGGTGAGTTTAATGAGACGTCAGATGAAACTCTTTCTGCTGTAAGCTTGTTCTGTTTATTTTCTTTTCAAATATGAAATGACTACATTCATACAAATCACTGAACATAAATACTGACAAAGTTGAAGTGTCTGCACATCGTCTGTATAGTCCTCCACTGCTGGAGGTGACGGTTGATGTTGAGCAGAATCTCATGCTGCGTTCAATACACCTCGGACTTCTTACTTCAAAAACTGCATTGGAATGGCTCTTGAAGTCAGAGCGCCGGCTGGGAAACCTGGACAAAATTATCTACCCCGATTTACCGAGTATGACGTCACTCAACATGGCAGCGTCCATGGAAGCGAGCTTTATGAATGGAAATGGTCAGCTAAAAGGTGAATAAAGTAATTTTTCTTGCGTGAAGTTGAAAGAAAAAGGTCAGAATATGTCAACAAGTTAACTATCGATTATGTATAATAACTGTTTGCAACTGATACGTAAGTGTAAATAATTTCATATTACTTCTCTGCATAAAGTTTAATACCCACTGTGATTAATNGATACGTAAGTGTAAATAATTTCATATTACTTCTCTGCATAAAGTTTAATACCCACTGTGATTAATATAATTGTAAAACAACACAACCAAACAGTCTAACTTTTTTGATTACATTGGCTGGAACGGTTTGAGGTTGGGAAAAATCCGATTTCCGAGGTCTATCGAACGCAGCATGAGTCCAGTTTACCCGCTGTGGAACCTGCACGATGTTTCCGTGTTTCTAACGGACCTGTGACGTTTTATTTGTCTCTAGTCTGTGGAAAACGCTACAAGAACCGGCCCGGCCTGAGCTACCATTACACCCACACCCACCTGGCAGAGGAGGAGGGGGAGGAGGAGAAGGAGGAGAAGGAGCCAGAGATGGTCCAGTCCCCTCCGCATAGCTCTGACAACCACAAACGTACGACGCTAGCATGTAGTTCACGCATGAACACACGTAGTCAGTCACGCACGTCCACGTCACAGGTGAAAGTCATGCATTCTGCGTGTTACATGCGTGTGTTCTGGCAGCTCAGAAGGGTCCTGATGGAGCCATTATCCCCAACGACTACTGTGACTTCTGCCTGGGGGACCAGGACTCCAACAGGAAGACGGGTCAGGCCGAGGAGCTGGTCTCCTGCTCCGACTGCGGACGCTCCGGTGAGTCCGACTTTCTCTACAGCTTTGAGGTTTTCCATTAAAACTTCATCCTGAGAAACTGACTGTCACTCTCGAGTTTATATATTCAAAAGACACCCATTAGTTTAATAATTCAATACGATAAGGTCCGGTTTATGCTTAAGGCAGACATGATGCATTCATGGTTTTCGCGCTTTCATGACGACAACGACCGGGACTGATGCTGCGTTCAATACACCTCGGAACTCAGATTTTTCCGACCTCCTACTAGAAAAAAATGCGTTAGAACAGCATTTTAAGTCTGAGCTCCGACTGGGAAACTCGGACCAAAATTATCTACCCCGACTTACCGAGTATGACGTCACTCAACATGGCAGCGCCCGCGGAAGTGAGCTTTGTGAATAGAAATGATCAGCTAACAGGTGAATAAAGTATTTTTTCTTGGGTGGCATTGAAATAAAAAGGTCAAAATATATCGCCAAGTTAACTGTTTACAGTGTATAATAACTGTTTGCCATCGATACGTAAGTGTAAATAATTTCAGAATATTACTATTTAAGATATCTATAAGATATCTGCGCAAATGTTTAATACTCACTGTGATTAATATCATTGTGAAACTGGAACTGGAACGCAGCATAAATCTTCCCCCAACACGAAAGCAGACTCAGCGGAAGTAGAAGTAGTTTCCAGTTCCGTCACGGACACCCACTACAAAACATGGACGCAGTGAAAAAGAGTTTTATTTTATTAACGAAATGGAGGGATTGCTGTTATTTGCATTGGCTATAAGACAAAAAAAGTTATTCGCCATTGTTTGTTTTTTGCGTCCTTCCCTCTCTCCTTTCCTCCACACCTACTTCACCTTCCTTTACACCTTTTCACTTATCCAGTCATCAACGAAGGCACGTTTACGTCACACAAACGCCATCTTTGTTGTTCAGAAAAATCTAGTTTTGTTTGAGCATGCGAGTGACCCTCAGAAACAATTACGTCACATTTTCTACATCGTGGATTCCCGATCCGTGTTAAGCATAAATCAGCCTTAAGAGTGGTGGCAACAACAGGAAACCACCATCATACTAAAAAAAAATAGATCAGAAAGGCGTTATCTTTTAGACTCATACTTTGATTTGTGTCGACTACACATCCCATTTTTTCACTTTGCTTCCTTTTTATCCACAGTCTTGTTTATTTGTATTTCTTGCTTCTTGCTGTATTGATCTGTGCTACAAGTCTGATCAATATAATAATTAGGACTTTGCATCAAATATACAGTGGAGTCCAAAAGTCTGAGAACACACAGAAAATCTGTAATGTTTTCCATGTAAATGTGGAAATAATCAGAAAGTCTGACATCACAAGAAGCTCTTTGGAACATCGTCACATCATGCTGGATAACTTGGCTCATCAGGTTTTTATAAACTTGTGGAGTCCATGCCAGCTGGACTGATGCTGTCATTAAAGCTAAAGGGGAGCTTACCAAATCTAAGATATTCTGATACTCATGTACGTTTTTCAAAGACTCAACTCTTAACTCTAATTGTTAAGATATTATCATTTGAAATGAAAAATCTTGTATTAAATTCAAAAAGAATGCAAAATAGAAACATTTTCACAGTGGTCTCAGACTTTTGGACCTCAGTGTATAGTGTGTAGATGAATGATTTTGAAATTGTATTTGGTAATTTTATGTTGGAAATCACATCAACACTGATAATATCATTACTATCAAGTTTAATTAAAGGACCATACCACCCATTTTGCACGTTTGAGCCTAATATATTCAATTTTAAGACACATAACTTTACTGACAATCATTTCTCAAAGGATAAAACGTTTTTCAGCTTTTCTGATATTTCAAAATTTCTTAATCTTTCAAAATCAAATATTCAAGTGATACACCCACCTTAAAAATCAATGTTTCGCCTTCTAATAGTTGCACAAAATTATGAAGTCACCGTTGTTAAAATTTTTCGATAAACGCAGGTCTTCTTTTGGGACTATATGCATCAATGGAGGCATACATTCACTCCACACTTTTTATTGCACTTAAACACTAAAATTACAAAACTTCGTAAAAACCTGAATACACGTCTTGTTCGCGATGATGGATTACCTATCCCAAGAACGTTTCAAGTATCAACAAGTTGATTTTAGTAGCGTACCAGAATGAACTGAAACCAATGACAGTCTGGAAGTAGGAAAAACATTTTTAATTCACCGTTCCAGTAGTATCCTTTGGGAAATGATTATCTGTAACGTTACATGTATGAAAATTGAATATATTAGGCTCAAACATGCAAAATGGGTGGTATGGTCCTTTAAGCCCCTATGGTTTAGAGTAATCTTCATTGAGTTTGTTTTAGTTGAAATCAAAAGGAAGTTACATACGTTACAACCGATCCGTTTCTTTATCTGATGATTTGGGTTTGATTGGAGTTTTTTTTTCAGTGGGTTATCAATGAGCCTTGTGCATCAGATGTTTAAGAGCTGCTGGGACTCTTTACCGTTTAAAATACCGTGGATTGATCGGATCCGCTGCTTGCTTCCACCCTGCATGCCTCCTTTTCCATGTCAGCCTGTCAACACGTCATCAGTAGATCTTTTGCCTTTAGACGACATGCGTTTACTCCTTTGTTGCTCAGTTATCATGCATTTCTTTATGGCACATTTGGCTGCATTCTTGTTTCTTTTTCCTTTTTTTTTTTCCATACTACTCAAGACTGCTGGACCTCTCAGCAAAACATGTACGGATTCAATTCGAGCGTCCTTTTTCAAGTTTTCATGTCAGCAAGCCAAATGTTTTCCTGCTTCGGTAGAGTTGCTAGAGGGTCTGCGTGAGAGTGTGTGACTTTGTGTGTGTTGCTCTGACGCTGATGTTTTCATGGTAGCTGGAAGAGGAGGAGTGAAGAAGGAAGGAAGGAGGAAGCCGAGCGCTCTAGAGGAATTGTTCGGCAACGTGTCAGACAGCGAGGCGTCCACGTTTCATGGCTTTGAAGATGCAGAGCTGGAAGACATTTTCTTTTCGGACGATGATGCTGACGGCTGAGAACACGACTGCTTTCTTGGCTTGATTTGGACCTCATGGCAATAAAAATCATTTTCAGATTAGATGTCTGTATTGAGGAAATGCTTAGATTGGACTACAGCGCCTACCTGTGACACTGGATTTACTTTGTACTCATGGAAGATATGAAGATTATATCCACCTTCAAAGGACAAACAAAGCCAGCTTCATGATGGATACACCGGCATTTTTTATCTCGTTCATATGGATTTTGCTCTTTGATACTTTTATATTACATATTTTTCATTCATAAACACCTTACGCTTGACTGTTCTTGCGTTAAGATAATCAAGGTTTTAGCCTAAACTTGAAGGCTGCGTTGCTGTTACTTCTAAGAGACTCTGTGGACCAGGAGAAAAAGGAATAATTGATGAGGTCTCCCTGAGAAAATGAACATGATTGGCCAGTAATGAGGCAGGGGGAGGGGCTGTGTGCGGACTCCTGAGTCACTCCATTGGCCAGAGTGGACAGGTAGCCGAGAGGTAAGAGCCAATCGGCATTCCATTGCTCCTCTTCGAGCCTTTCTTCTGTCAGTACACACATATCAAACTGCTGCGTGCCGCTTGTCCATTTAAAATGACATCATCCACAGCTAATCTTTCACTTTTCATTTTTGGCTGATAAGGAAATGTTCTCATTCTCGTTTTTCCTCATTCATGGTTCATTGATACCCCACTGAAAGCAGGATTTTGCTGATGCCTGCATGAGAAGCTAGCAGGGAGTAGATAGCGGTGTGTTTTAGTTAAAGATACCAGAGATTTGTGTGTTTCAGCCCAATGAATGCTACCCGCATACACGTATGTTACTGACAGCCATTTTCCAAAATATAAAACAGCATTTTCAACGTTTCATTCTGCTAACGCGTACATTTAAATGTAGAAGCAGAATCATTTTTAACTTATTAATAAAAGCCGTCTTCTCCTAGGACTATATTCCCTGGCAGAGACAAACATTTTCTTCTGTGAAGCTGCATATATTGGGTTTAAACATGCAAAATCACTGGTATGGTCCTTTAACCTTCTAATGAAATTTATGCTCAGTTTCGTTATGATTTAATCAATCAGTTTTCTTTGAAATACATGCTGAAGAGCTTTTGGCTTCAGGTGTCCTACAGGTTTGAAGAAATGGCTAAAATTAAATATTGTCTTATTTGCAAACTAAAATAAAGCATAAATACAAAATCTAAGCCAATTAGAAAATGTTGGGTTCTTTTTATTTTGGATCACACAATGTAAAAGTGACAAAGGCTGAAGCAGCACTGGGATAAATGGATAAAAGGTGAAACAAGATTTTACATGCGCATTTATGTGAATAAATCGGCCATTTATGTCTGTTTGTTCCAGTTCATAGCTTCTGCCATGCGTTTCTAAATTATTTTTGGAGAAATAGGAGTCATTGTTTTGGTTTTAATTAGTTTAGAATCTGCTCCCTCACCCTTTCTTTCTCATTCCTTCGTCTCCGCCCCTCCATAGGTCACCCCACATGTCTGCAGTTCACAGAGAACATGATGCAGGCGGTGAGGACATACCAGTGGCAGTGCATTGAATGCAAGTCCTGCAGCCTGTGCGGCACCTCAGAGAACGACGTACGTACAGAAGAGGCTGAACTTTACGCCAAAATTTGACTTCAGTTTTTGTTTTTATGCCTCGACCTTTCCAAAGGTAGCATTTAGCCTGTCATAGGCTATATATTAAAGGACCATACCGGCAATCATGCAAGTTTGCCTAATATATTCGATTTTCATACATGTTATGTTACTGTCAATCATTTCCCAAAGGATAAAACCGTATTTCAGCTTTCCTGATATTTTGCTAAATCTCTTAATCTTTCAAAATCAAATATTCAAGCGATACACCCACCTTAAAAATCCATGTTTCTCCTGCTAATAGTTACACAGCCTTATGAAGTCACGGTCCTTTAAATTTTTCCATAAACGCAGGTCTTCTTTTGGGACTATATTCCCCGGTGGAGGCATACATTCACTCCACACTTTTTATTGAGCTTAAACACTAAAATTACATAACTTCTAAAAAAACCTGAATACACGTCTTGTTGGTGATGATGGATTACCTATCCCAAGAACGTTTACAGTATCAACAAGTTGATTTTAATAGCAGAATGAACTGAAACCAATGGAGGTCTGGAAGGTAGGAAAAACATTTTTAATTCACCGTTCCAGTAGTATGCTTTGGGAAATGATTGTCAGTAACGTTACATGTCTGAAAATTGAATATATTAGGCTTAAACATGCATGATCGGCGGTATGGTCCTTTAAATTGAAGCTTGTAAATGTATACCTGAGAAATCATGTCTGATGTAAAACAGTTTGTAGAGTTCCAGATTGTAACTTTTCACAGTTTTATGTTTGTTTGGATAAAAGGGGTAAATACAGTAAATACCTATATTATTATTACAAAATAACATAAACCGTTATTAGCTGATGAATTAGTTGCTATCAGGTATTTCACATAATATGAACTATAACATTGTTTTTCAGCCCAAAATATTTTAAAAAGTTATTTTTTTTATCATTTATTACTGTGTATGGCAGCACTTCCTGTATCGTTCTGACGCAGCTTAAACACAGTGAATCATTTAGGCTTCAGAAAACATGAAGGCTGTAATTTTCAAAAATATATTGTTGATGGTAAAAATTTCTTGAAGGGTCAGTGTCACCCTATGTTTTTTTAAAATCCAGATTTACTGCCTTTATTTTTCACGACTTCCTGTTTCCTGTCTGAAGCATGGAAAGCATGTGTGACCCTCTGTAACCTGCTGCACTCCAAAGTCAGTTTTGAGATTTTTTAATTTCACAGATTTTGGCTTTTGCACCTAAAAAGCTGCTTTGTTATAAAAATCTTTTACTTGACAGGCTGATTTTTATTTATTTTTTCCTGCCACGTCTGTAAACGACATACAAAGCGAAACCAGCAAAAGGCTGTTTTCAACACCTTGGTGTGTAAGTGTGAAAAAAAATGGACGATGAATGGATTTATGGGTACAATTTTACTAGAATTTTTTTTTTTTTTTTTTTTTCAATTCCAGACAAGTATCTTCTCAAGCATTTTTTCTATTTCTTATTCTGTTTTATTTTCTACAATTTTGAATTTTCTAAAATTAAATTTAAAAAATCAACTCATGATTGGAGTGTGGAAGAATTTTCTACATTTCCTGATCAGCTGTGAGATCGGGTTCTTTCAAAATAAAATCCATCATGCTTTTAAGAAAGACTTTTTATATCCAATCAGAAGCTGCAGCAAAATGGAGAGTTACTGATGAAGTTATTAATCTTTTTGTTATCCTTGCATCCTTTTTCTTCAGGTGTGTTTTGCTCATCATACATGTCATATGTGACTAAAAGAGGTTAATTTTGTGATTGTTGGCGTTTAGGACCAGCTCCTGTTCTGTGACGACTGTGACAGAGGATATCACATGTACTGCCTGAAGCCGCCCATGACGCAGCCTCCTGAAGGTACACACACACACACACACACACACACACACAGCTTTCATTATACAGACCGTTTATTAAATTATATCAGATGTTTGAAAGAGGCTGTAAGCAAAAGCTAAATATGGGTAAGAGACAAAGAACNTTAAATTATATCAGATGTTTGAAAGAGGCTGTAAGCAAAAGCTAAATATGGGTAAGAGACAAAGAACTCTCTCTCTCGCTCAATCTGCCACATCTGTCTCTCACTCTCACACGTCCGCTCACTCTCTGCCCCTCTCTCTCATTCTCACACATGCTCACTCTCTGCCTTTTACTTTTTCACTCGATCTCTCTCTCTCTTGCTCGATCTGCCACATCTCTCACTCACTCTCACACTCTGCCTCTTTCACTTTTTCACGCGATCTCTCACGTCTGCTCACTCTCTCATCCTCTGCCACATCTGTCTCACTCACACATGCTCACTCTCTCACTCTATGCCTCTCTCACTTTTTCACTCGATCTCTCTCACGTCCTCTCATTCTCTGCCCCTCTCTGCCTCTCTTATTCTCACAATGCTCTCTCTGCCTCTTCTTTTTCACTCGATTTCTCTCTCTCTCTCTCTCTCTCTTAAAGGTAGTGATGCGTGCAATTGGACTTGCTCNTCTCTCTCTCTCTCTCTCTCTCTCTCTCTCTCTTGCTCGATCTGCCACATCTCTCACTCACTGTCACTCTGCCTCTTTCACTTTTTCGCTCAATCTCTCTCACGTCTGCTCACGCACTCTTGTCCTCCCTCTGCCACCGCCACCTCTTTCTCTCTCTCTCTCTCTCTCTCTCTCTCTCTCTCTCTCTCTCTCTCTCGCAGGGAGTTGGAGTTGTCACTTGTGTCTGGACCTGTTAAAGAACAAGGCTTCAGCCTACGAAGAACCATAACAGCCTGTATATTCTTCTCATTTTACACACACACACACACACATTTTAATCACCATTTCAACATATATTAGCAAAAAAAAAAAAATGCAAAGCTTCTCTCAACATACACAGATGCAGTCTCTCTCTTTCTACACACACTCATTAGCTTGCACACACACACACACACACTACAGTGTGTTAGCAGGCTCAGGGCTGTTTCCTGTGTGAGGCGCAGACATCTTCTACCTCTCAAATAGCCAAGCAACACTCCAGACGCAAATTCCATCATCAAGCATTTAAATGGTAAATCAGCTCGTCTGTCAGTATTTCTCTCTACCTCAACACTTCTCAGCAAACGGCGCCAAGCCAAAGCCAGACCGATAAAGGACGATTCCGTATATCGCTAGCCTTTGTGTTGCTCATTCAAAGGCACGGGACACGGCTGAATCATGCTTGTGAAATCAGCTCACGTGGGCAGATGTTTTCCCCGATTTAAATGTCTTTCTGTATTTTTTGGTGTTTTTTCTCAGACATTTGCTAAAGCATTTTGACTTGCTGCACACCAGAGGACGACGGCGAAGGGTTTGAGTAATGTTTGTTTAAAGTTCTCCCTCCAACTCTACTCCTCTCCTGTGTTTAAAGTGACATTCCTATTTTATATCTGGACTGACTCACGTTAGTTATGCCATTTTTCACGAGTTTTTGTCAAGCCCAGCAGAATTTATATCCATTGCTAAGAGGAAATGGGGCCGTCTAACAGGCTCGACTGTAACTCCTTTAGAATGACATTTTTAATCCGTGTCTGTTTTCTGTATCTTTGCAGTTGCCGGGATACAGCGGTGCTTAATGTGACACTTTTATAGAAAGCATGACATTTCTTTACATAGAACGATTTATGTATTGTTGAAAAAGTTCCACTGTTACTGTTAAAGGACCATACTGGTGGTTCTGCATGTTTGAGCCCAATAAATAAAACTTGCGTATACGTTACGTTACTGCCAACCATTTTCCAAAACATACTACTGGGGCAGTAAATTTTAGAATTGTTTTTCCTGCCTTCCAGACAGCCATTGGCTTCAGTTTATTCTCGAACACTATAAAAATCAACTAATAGAGACTTGCTTGTTATAATCCTTCACAGCGAACAAGACGGATATAAAAAAAATTTGTCAGTTATTTAATTCATTTAATCCAACATGGAGCTACATGGAAGAAAATGTATGTCTCCGCCAGGGAATATAGTCCCAGGAAAAGACGGCTTTTACTGAGAAATTAAAACCGTGCCTTGTACAATCGTGTCAGCAGGTGAAATGTTGAATTTTAAGGTGTTTGCGTCCTGAACATTTGATTTTGAAAGATTAGGGGATTTGGCAAAATAACAGGAAATCTAAAATACAGTTTTATATTTTGGATCGTGGTTGTCAGTAGCATAATATGTATGCAGGTAGTATTTATTGGGATTAAACATGCAAAATCACCAGTAAAGTAATGTCAGTAGGCATTAATCAAACATCCGAGTCACAAAAACAAGCCCTTAAAGTACACACAGTGTGAAACCTCGACAGGATATCACTTTCTGCATTCATCTTTTCTTTTTGATACTATTTTTCCAGACAATCATGACCTAGTTTAGAAATGTTATGTTAATAATATGCAAAGGGTTTTATTGTGTTTTCCCCACGGTGGATCTAACGACCCTCTGCATCTATCTTTTGAAAATCATTTGTGTTTGATGACGTCACCTACAAGATCATATCTTGTACTTTGTTAAAGTAACTTACATTTTTGTGTTGAAATAAAAACTTTTCCACAAATATTGCTGAAATTGAGACTCAAATGTCAACAGTTTGTTGTGTGTTTTTCATCCTTTACCTGAAATCCTAATATATATAAATTCCTAATAGGCATAATCTGTTAGTCTGTGGCTCTAACCATGATGGCTGCTTCTAATATGGATCCATTACATTTTATTGGATAAATTAGCAACTAATTCTCCTTCATTTCACCTCAAAAACATGGAGCCCTTCTCTTTGGCAACATGCTAGCCTGATGTATGGATGCTCACTGCAGGTTTCACATACATGTAACTTTTCCAGAATTAACCTGTAATAACCTTACATGCAAACACCATTTAACTAGTCTGAGGGGCCCACTAACAAAGTTTTTTTGTTTTTTTTCCCTCACCATTTTAAAGTCATTTAAGAAGAAGTGATATTTAGGTAAATTAAAAAAAACCAAAACATTATGGCTACTTACTGGCTAATGGCTACTGGCCATTTTGCATGTTTGAGCCTAATATATTCAATTTTCATACATATTTTCATACATGTTTGGGACAATCACAGCAGTGTGATTGTCCCAAAGGTTTTATCCTTTGGGACAATCATTTTCCAAAGGATAAAACCATATTTCAGCTTTCCTCATATTTTGCAAAATCTCTTAATCTTTCAAAATCAAATATTCAAGTGATACACCCACCTTAAAAATCCATGTTTCACTACTAATAGTTACTCAGCCTTATGAAGTCATGGTCATTTAAAGTTTTCAATAAATGCAGGTCTTCTTTTGGGACTATATTCCCCAGTGGAGACACATTCACTCCACGCTTTTTATTGCNATGCAGGTCTTCTTTTGGGACTATATTCCCCAGTGGAGACACATTCACTCCACGCTTTTTATTGCGCTTAAACACTAAAATTATGTAACTTTGAAAAAACCTGAATACACGTCTTGTTGGCGATGATGGATTACCTATCCCAAGAACGTTTCAAGTATCAACAAGTTGATTTTAATGTAAACCAGTGGCGGTCTGGAAGGTAGGAAAAACATTTTTAATTCACTGTTCCAGTAGTATGCTTTGGGAAATGACTGTCAGTACCATTATGTGTATGAAAATTGAATATATTAGGCTCAAACATGCAAAATGGCCTTTATGGTCCTTTAATGATATATTTCCACAACTAAAGATGAGTTAGTCTACATCATATCACCACCAGGGAGCGATGTTGGCCTGAGATCAAGGCATAAGATGATACTATATCGCTGCATGATTTCATCAGGATTAAAATGATGCCAGTAAGATGATTATTAGGTCAAACTAATTCATGGACTGTAGTTTCTTCAGCGTAAATAACCATAACCACATAAATCCATCCTCTATTATGGTTATTGTGAGGGAAGTATGAAAAAGACATTATTTAGGCTGTGGGGTATTTCACTGGTGAGAAAATCATTGGTTAATAGCCTGAGCTTTTACTGACCCTGTTGTGATAGAAAATATAAATATATAAAGTAAAAAAAAAAAAAATTTTAGCAGGTGTAGCGCCCATGAAATCCATCCAGCTGCCACATTATGACTTCAAATAGGATACGACATGTAAATGTGTCATCTAGGTTTTTATTTGACATTTTTCTCATCTGAAGCCTCCAAATGACATATTTTATGACAAAAGCTTATACTGTATATGTAGACACCTTTCCGTCTCTTGTATTTCACATTTTGCCATAAAAAGCCCTTAAAAAAAATCTATAAAATTAGAATGATAACAGTGACATTGAGGGTCTGTTGGTGTTTGACCAGAACAGAATGTTTACCTGCTTTACTGTGGAATCAGAAACTCATTTCTGTTGCATTTGGATCGTTTCTCTTCTAAAACTGGAGAATGTAACTTTAAAAGTTTGCTTGAAGTAAACAGCTCAACCTTCCCTCTGAATAATACAAAATTAACAACCCATTACTGAAGAAATAGCAAAAATGTTATTTTTAGCTTTCAAATTTTAGCTGTCAAATTTCAAATGATTTACAATTATTGAAAGTGAAATAACAATAAATAACGATTACACAGTTACTGTAAATCTGTGTGTGGGTGTGTCAGCAGCCCACAACCATGCCGGTGAGGATGGACAAGAAGGTGGTGGTGGCAAAACCTGGATTAAGTAAAAGCTGTTCCAACATGGCTCTGCCTTTCTCCCTGTTGCTGATGGAACACATGGCCCTACGCCACATACGAGGCATCACGCCACCTGGAAGGAGATAAGCATGTTCGTTACATGATCTGGGTAAAATGTTTATTTCTTGTTATTGTCATGCTAAAAGGATACTTTGACATTATTTATTGTGATATGTGCCATCTAACAGACGTTAATCCCTGACCACAGCTACAAAAACAGTCAGATTACAAAGCTAAATTTCATTGAAACTGGCTCATTAACATTGATTTTATAGGCTAATAAAAAAAAAAAAAAAANAAAAAAAAAAAAAAAATCTTCAAGATCTCAGATCCAGAATATACAACAGCGTATGAGGGCCATACGAAGAAAGAAAAACAAAAAAAAGGAAAAAAAACGAGGGGGCATTATTTTGAGTTTTTTAAAGTGCAAATTTGCCAGTTTAAAAACTCACAAATTTGCATGTTTTTAAACTCAAACAAGTAATAGGGGGAATCACTGCCTTACCGTTGTGACTATGTCTCAGTAATGACCTTATTAAATTATACCTCATTAAATTTGGAGTTTTTAAAACTCAGAAAAATATAGAGAAATAGGGAATAAGAATTAACAGTCTCACACTAGTGCTTGCACATTAGCCCACCTTATTAAATTATGCTTTTCCATTGGATTTAACAATAAAGAAATACTTGTGCTTTTAGTGCAATACCATGCATTATCATAAACATACTGACTTTAAAAACTGGCAAATTACGTTGTGACTGTGTCTGCAGTACATGACCTTATTAAATTATACTTTTCCACTGGATTTACCAATAACAAAAAAAGTGCTGTTAGAGCAAAATCATCCAATTATCATACTCATACAGACTTTTAAAACATATGGCATACGGACAGCATAGATTTTTTTCGAGTTTTTAAAACTGGCAAATTTGTGCGTTTAAAAACGAAATAATGCCCCTCGTTTTTTTTTTCTCTTCATATGACCCTAATATGCCATCGTGAGAATATGATCCGGATTCACCTCCAAATTTTAATCACTTCATCATTATCTATCTGTCCCCCAAAAATCCATCCATAAGTTTTCAAGATATCCTGCTAAAAAAAACAGACAAACGGAGGTAGATATGTTCATTTTAATCAGTTTTAATGGAGTTTTAGTACCACAAAACATTAGCTATAGGCAGCTTTAATGCAAAAATAATGGCACACTTAAATGAATCAGACAGTGTGAGTGTGTGTGTGTGTGTGTGTGTGTGTGTGCGTTACCCTACCCAGTGCAGTGTTTGTAGATTTCATCCAGCTGAATACTGACACTGTGTGGTTCTCCTCCTGACTCAGATCAGCAATGTTGGGCGCGCTATCTCCATCTTAAATGGACACATAAGAGACGGGAATGATGCATTTTAATAAATAAATACTCAGGTCAGAGAGGTGTGATGGGTTTAAGGGCGATGGACGGAGGTGTGTATGTACCTTCAGTACTCGACTTGGCAGTGGGGCAACGAACATGTAAGATTTCTGAAAACTGGTGTGGAAGTGCGCCGCCGATAGGTATTCTGCAGAGAACACCCAGGTGTTAAAGAATGCCACCTCTGGAGATGAGTAATAACTCTGCCTGGTGGAGGAAAGAAGAGGCGAGGGCTGTCAGGGATGGATGGATGGATAGAGAAAGAGATAGAGAGAGAGAGATTACCTGGCATTGCATGCTGAAGAGGTGGCCATTGAGGATGATAGGGCGTTCCAGTAGAGACCGAGGAGAGCGTCTTTCTTCTCAATGTCAGAGAGCGGAGACGTGGTGGCTTCCTTAAGACCCTTCAAACACACACAGTAGACCTCATGGTATTTTATTTAGATCCACTGCAAATGTTCTCTAGTAAAAATGTATGTGCTCTCTCACTCTGTGTATGTGTGTGTGTGTGTGTGTGTTTTATATACCTTATAAAATTCGTCCCACTTATTCATGGCATCAGGGTAGCGAGCAGCACAGTCAGCATAGGTGGTACAAAACTCCTCTACACCTGCAGGCACCTGCATCTGGACCTATTATCATCATCACCATCATCATCATCATCATGGAAATCAAGCAACATCACCCAAAAATATTACATGAGTGCAGCTCTAAAAAATATTTCCAGTGGATGGATCCCACTGCACAAATACCTGAACTCCTTCTCCCATGAAGCCTTGCTGTGCAGCAGACAGGAAGGGCAACACAGAGACTCAGTAGTTTATGCCTGGAGGAGAGAGAGAGAGGGGTTTTGTTAGTAGTAGTTTGTGTGTGTGTGTGTGTGTCACACTTACAGCCCCACAAGCTTTGAGTAGAAATACACAAGGGATCGCCTGTTTGCTGACCACAGGTTGTAGCACCAGTCGGGTCAACAAAACGTCCTGTACAAACCACACACATATACATAAATATATATATACTGTATATATACATATCATAATCAGTTCTTATCTAGCTGTGTCATAACATTTAATTATCATAGCCCCAAAGAGACTCTAGGTAGCATTGTTACTGACAACCCAAAGTTAAGATTCAGCACATTTCTTTTGGGAGTGTCTTCCAGATGGTGGCTTTTACCCTTCTTCTTTGATTTTTCTGTCAAGTGAATGCATTAGCGTGACTTCAAGTTCCAAAGAAGTGCTTGGTTTTGCCAAAGCACAGTGAGTCAGAAGCTAAAGCTAAAGTAAAATTCACTAGCAAAGCTTACACAGAGAGCAGAATCAGCCTTTCAAAGGTAAATCCCTCTGTGTTTCTGCATAGAACAGCAGGCACTCTGCTAAAAAAAACTGAGTTATGGAAGCTTTGCTACATTAAAAAGGTACTTTACTCTGAAAAGCCAATATTAGGCCATACTATAGCACATCATAAACAATTATCTAGAGTCTCTTTGGTGTGATAAAGTATTTTTTCTTGACTTTGTGGGACAGCATTATTATTAAAAACAATAAAGCAATTTTTATGCTACCTGAAGTTAGCAACCATGCAAACTGCAGGAGCAGCCCCCACACAGGACTGTCTGTGTCGTTCGTCCCCATGGAGCCCATGAACGGGTCGGTAGCAGCTATTACCAGCCGGTACAGGCTCATTCGTTGAAGGACGTGCCAGGGGTNGAACGGGTCGGTAGCAGCTATTACCAGCCGGTACAGGCTCATTCGTTGAAGGACGTGCCAGGGGTCAGGAGTCACGACACCACTCTGTATGGGCAGGTCGGTCAGTTGGCTGGCGGTGTGAGCCCACAGGATCGGCATGCCATTCTCTAGAACGACAGCAGAGCTGGTGAGAGACACCAAACAGGCAAGGAGGAGGCACAGGGTGGCGGGACGCAGCATGGCTGGAGAGCTGGGGCTGCAGACGTGGATGGAGAGAAGTTGAGCGCTTCTAGTCTGGAAGGAGGCGGATTACGAGCTTTAAGTACTCCTGGGTCGCATTCAAAGTCCTGACCCCTTTGCAGAGTTCAGCAAACAAACTTACATGTACATATGCTATACATCATTTTGTCTACATTTGCAAAATATGTTGACTTTGATGCAATGAACCCTAGATGACAAACAGATAAGAGAAACTAATCTCTCTCTCTCTCTCTCTCACAGAGAGAGAGAGAGAGATTAGTTCTAGGTTGGCGTTTTACTAAAATGTATTATCAGCAAAATGTAAGAAACTACAATGTTATTCACAGTGATCCAAGTACAGCGTGAAACATATTATTTTCCTGTATTGTTTCCATGCCTCATAAATAAATAAATCAAACTGATTGGATGCTGCTTGACTCCTTCGGCTGACCTTGAAAGAAAATCTAACCCCCAAAAAAATTATAATGAGATTACAATGACAAACACAGCAAGGACAAGATAAGACGTTTGGCCTGTTGGTCAACAGAGCAAAAGCCACACATCAGCTATCGGTCGTTCAGTAGCAGCATGTGGTGTACTCAAGAGCTGCAACAATTTTTTTAGGTCCCTGGAGTTCAACTGACAAAAACAACACAGCATGGAGTTGTTTTTGACCCTGAATGAGTATGACTAAGTTAAAGTTGAACATGTTACATGTTACTCTTATCATCATGCTTTGTTTGCAAAATGAAGTCCACCTGTGCAGGCTTGTTTGAGCTGAAGGCACGAGGAAATACAATCAATGGCTAAATCCTATAATGAAGGCAAAGTGGTGTAAGATGTACCCAAGTCATTTACTTTAGTAAAAGTAGCGATATTACTACATTTATTTAGGAAAAAGACAGAAAGAAGTGTCTACAGTATGTAAAACAACATGTGAAATATTCATCTAAGCAAATACAGCCATAAAATAAATATATTGGAAGGAAAAACTGCAATATTTCCCTCTGAAATGTACTGAAGTAAAAGTATAAAGCTCAGCCCCTCATATTTATTTGTACTTAAAGGACCATAACAGTGATTTTGCATGTTTGAGGACAATAAATACTCTATGCATACATGTTACGTTAATGACAACCATTTCCCAAACTATACTACCGGAGTGGTAAATTTAGAAAAAGAAATTTCTAGCTTCCAGACTAACGTTGGTTCATTCTAGCATGTTACAAAAATCAACTTGTAGAGACTTGAAAAGTGCTTGAGATACATAATCCATCACAGCAAACAACATGTCTATTAAGTTTTTTTTTTTTTGTCAAAGTAACTTTAACTGTTCCAACACAGAGCTGCATGGAAGACGATGTATGTCTCTGCCAGAAAATATAGTCCCAGGAGAAGACAGCTTTTAAAATGACCGTTCCTTCTACAATCGTGCATAACAGTTAGCAGGTGAAACATAGAATTTTAAGGTGAATGTGTCACCTGAACATTTGATTTTGAAAGATTAGGGGATTTGGCAGAATAACATGAAAACTAAAATACGATTTTACATTTTGGAAACTGTCAGTAACGTAACATGTATGTGGGTGGTATGTAATGGGTTTAAACATGCAAAATCACAGGCACGGTCCTTTAATCATAATACCAAAAGACCAGCGAGACCTGAAATGAAGTGTAATAGTGCTTGATCATTGTGCGATGGAGTGATATCTGCAGAAGAGGGGAAACGTCGGGCTGGAAGAACTTTGGTTGCATTTTTAGAAAGAGTGGAGAGCCTGATTATATTATCAGAAAATAGTGGGGCTTATTGTCTGTTAACCTATCTAAATCCAAAGTTACACGTGTCCTTGGTGGATATATGGAAGAAAACTGGGGTTCTGTGGGTCTTCTTTTGTCGGTCATCTTCTCGACTTGCTGGAGAACACTGTTCGTCCAGGATTGGTCTGAAACTTTTTCCTTTTTATTATTTCTTTCTTTCCTTAATCTTATAAATTCTCTTTGAATTTGACAAATTGCATTGGAGATTTTAACTTACAGAATTTCATGCTATTCACAATTTACTATTACCTGCTTTTCGCATGATTTGCTGCTTTATTTTAGATCTTTAATTTTCCACTTGATAAGTTGATGGATTGGATTTTTCTATAGTTTATGTGCTTGCTAATAATTCAGCCATTTATTATCGCTCATTGAGACATTCTTCTTCTATTCTTTGTTCTGTTTTTTTTTTTTTTANTTTTTTTTTTTTTTATCCTTGTATGCGTACAATCGTGCAAATAAAATGAAATGAAATAGAATGTATTCGGCTCAAACATGCAAAATGGACGGTATGGTCCTTTAATTTAGTTTTCATAAACGCAGACATTTCGCTGGGACAGATTAATTTCTGGAGTTTCTCTCCTGTTTGCAGCAGCTGGAGTCTGATCACGTGACGGAGGAGTGGCAGAAATCAGGAAACGCCGCCGCCGCCGTTCCGTTCACGGTACGGTAAAAACCAACTTTATCTATCCGAACCTTTACCGAACATTAACGACACGGACACGTTTGGATTAAAAACACGACCTGCGTCGCTGTTTTCTGTTTCTAGAAGAGGAAAGTGGAGGTAAAGGAGACAGAAAAGGCTTTAAATGTGCTGACTTTGACTCTTACTGCGCTGATTTACAGCAAAACAAACCGCGTATATTAAAAATCTAATCTTTATCAATAAATGGATTATTAGTGATTAATAACTCAGATTCCAGCCTCAGGGTCAGTACAGCCGTGTGATTTCCGCATGCCTGCCGCTGGCTAAAACAGCACACACACACACACACACACACGTACGTACTCACGCACGCGCACAGCAGAAAAGACGATTAAATGTCATCTTGTTGACCTACAAAGCAGCAAAAGTTGCTCCACGCAGCCATGATTGGTTTCAGTACTGCAACACGTCAGGAAGTCGATTTTCATAAGTTCAGATACAATTATTTGCATGACAAGATTACAGTTAAAGGGCCATTCCGATATTTTTTGCATGTTTGAGCTCAATAAATACAAACCGCATACAGGTCACATTACTGCCAACCATTTTCCAAACACACTACTTGAGTGGTAAATTTTACAATTATTTTTCCTACCTTCCAGACAACTTTGGTTTTAGTTCATTCCAGTTCATTTATGCTATTAAAATCAACTTATAGAGACTTTTAACTCAATATTCTTGAGATAAGTAATCCATCAAGGTGAACAATATTTTTTTATTTTATTTTTTTGTCAAAATTACTTAATTTAATAATGTGTTACAACTGATATGTGCTATTTATTGGACTCAATCATGCAAAATCACCAGTATGCTCCTTAAAGGACTATACCATCCATGTCTCTCATTGTTTTATCTCACGTTTTTGAGTGCTTGTGGTTACCCTCACGTCAAGAAGGCCCTGGTTCAGTTCCAGGGTTTTGTTCCAGATGCTCCAGTTTCCTCCCATGTCCAAAGACATGCAGTTAGGGTGAATTGGAAACTCAAATTGCTCGTAGTGTGTGTGTGAGACTGAGTTTGTTTGTGTGTGTTAGCTATGTGATAAACTGGCGCCCTGCTCAGGATGTACGTTGTCTCTTGGTCAATGAATACTGGGTTAGGCTCCAGCTAACCTGCACAGGATGAGCAGGTTTAGAGGATGGATAGATGGGTGGGTTGATGGATGGGTGGATGGATGGTGTAATTAAACCTGATTAACTGACTGGTAAATGAAATAACAGACACTTTGTTCTTGCAGATCTCCATCATGGCCTACCAGGCTGGGATTCCAGAGGAACTCAATGCTTTGGCTAACAACATTAGCTCCAACATCCAAAAGCTGACACTGCTGAGTAATAAACACACACACACACACACTAACACGTGCTGCAATCATCATCTGCTGCAAATCTATCTGATTACATGAATAATGGACCCAAAACAAACCTTTAAAGGAAAATACCAGCAATTTTTCACATTTAAGCCAAATAAATAGTATTCTCATACATGTTATATTACTGACCAATTTCCAGAACATAAAAGTGTATTTTAGTTTTCATGTAATTTTGCAAAATCAACTAATCTTTCAAAATCATATGTTCAGGTGATACACTTTAAAATTCAATGTTTTGCCTGCTAACACTTATATCCGAATGTAGAAGGAACAGTCCTTTTTAATTTCTTGGTAAACGCTGTTTTCTGCTATATTTCCTGGCGGGGGCATAAATTGTCTCTCTTCCTTCCTCACCAGCCTCCGACCTGCAGAGGGCGGTGCCTCAGCTGGGCTCAGAGCAGGACAGCAGCGAGCTAAGACAAAGACTGTGAGTTACTGTATAAATCTAAGAAAACTTACTTTATTAGCTACCACAGTTACATAATCGGTTAATCCCAGATGCTGCTATGTGGTCCACACAAATGAAGTTTTGGTCTGACCAGAAGTGTGTATATGTCAGAATAACAAATAACATGACAACAAAAATGCAAATGTCAATCAGCTAAATACAGCATTTGCAGCATAAATATTAGTTGGCTGATATGGAATTGCTTCTTAGTTGGTACAATAGCTGTGCATCTCCACCATATGTCTAGTTTTTTTGATCTGATTGATTGACTTGTGTGTGATCGGTCACCAGGCAACAGAAACAACAGCAAGGCAACCAGCTGGCCAAAGAGACAGACCGACTGATCAAAGCGTTCAGTGCACTTCCTGTTAGCACCGATCAGGTATTTAACTCTTCGCTAAACTCATCCATAACCTAACAGATCATCCCATTTGTCGTAACGGTGATATTTGTGTCTTTCAGCGGCAGAGAAAGCTACAGAAAGAGCGTCTGTTGAACGACTTCTCCAGTGTTCTGAACAGCTTCCAGAAGACCCAACGCCAGGTGGCCAACAAAGAGAAAGAGTTTGTGGCCAGAGTCAGAGCCAGCTCCAGGCTGTCGGTGAGCACGCCGGTTCACTGAGTGGCCAATTACGTCACAGAATCAGTGGGTCGTCTCGTAAATAATTAGACAGTACTCTGCTCGGCAAAGATGTGCGTCAAAAAGTCCTGGAGTTCTTGTTCAGCTATGTGACAGAAGTGGTCAATGCCCCATTTTTCTGTTTGCTTAGTTTAGCTTCTTGAAACAGACTCTGCAGCATCGCCTTGTCTCCATCTATTCCTAAATCTGTCTAAATCAGGTCTTTATGGAGATGAACATCACAGATCAGAGCTTATAGTGGAGTGGTGCATTTTACAGGAGCATGGAGCAAATTTTCCCAACAATTGGATAGTTCGCTCCGGTTCTGCTCTGGAACCTCTGGGAGCTGAGTGAAAAATGGTGCTAAAGGATCATTCAGGCGATCGTGCATGTTTGAGTCCAATGTATACAATCCCTATTATACACGTTATGTTTCTGACAACTATTTCCCAAAATATACTAATTGTTTTTCCTTCCAGGCTGCCATTGGTTTCATTTCATTCTTCTTCTTTTCCTTTCAGCTTTCCCTTCAGGGGTCACCACAGCGAATCATCTGCCTCCA
>VXCM01002604.1:0-86824 GCA_014773175.1 Lucifuga dentata
CTCTCCTCTCCTCTCCTCTCACTCCACTTCCTCAATCTTTCCTCCATCTTCCCTCTCCACATCTTCTGTAATGATCCTTTGTTCTCTGACTCCTTTTTTCCTCCTTTCGTTTCCTTTCCACTCCTGTGGTTAGACGTGCTGAGGAGCATCGAGCATCGGAGCAGCGATTATAATCACATCACCTGTTGTGGGAATTGAACCTACGAACTTTTGGCTGTATAACTCCAGGTCTGCTCACTGGTCTGTTCCTGTGGTATGATGGGAATGTGCAGCATGTAACAGAATACACATCAGCTAACATGAATCTCAACTTTGTGAAGAGCTTAAAAGACAATACCAGCGATTTTTCATGTTTGTGACAAAAAATAAAGCAACCTGCATACACGCTACATTACTGATGACCATTTTCCAAAACATACTACTGGAATTTTTGAATTGTTGTTCCTACCTTCCAGCTTGCCATTAGTTTCAGTTCATTCCAACATGCTATAAAAATCCACTTGAAGAGACATGAAATTTGCTTGAGATACATAATCCATCACTGGAAACACGTCTGCTAAATGTTTTTGTCACAACTGTTTGCAACTGCATTTCTCCTTCAACAAAATACTCTCAAATATCCAGGTTCTGCCTTTCAATCTTAAAGGACCATACCACCCATTTTGCATGTTTGAGCCTAATATATTCAACTTTTAGACACGTAACGTTACTGACAATCATTTCTCAAAGCATACTACTGGAACGGTGAATTAAAAATGTTTTTCCTACCTTCCAGACCTCCATTGGTTTCAGTTCATTCTGGTACACTATTAAAATCAACTTGTTGATACTTGANTTTTTTTTTTAGAAGTTATGTAATTTTAGTGTTTAAGTGCAATAAAAAGCACAGAGTGAATGTATGACTCCATTGGGGAATATAGTCCCAAAAGAAGACCTGTGTTTATGGAAAAATTTAAATGACCATGATTTCATATAGCTGCGTAACTATTAGCAGGAGAAACATTGATTTTTAAGGTGGGTGTATTGCTTTAATATTTGATTTTGAAAGATTAAGAGATTTTGTAAAATATCAGGAAAACTGAAATACAGTTTTATCCTTTGGGAAACGATTTTCAGTAATGTAACATGTATAAAAATTGAATATATTAGGCTCAAACATGCAAAATGGGTGGTATGGTCCTTTAANTGTAACATGTATAAAAATTGAATATATTAGGCTCAAACATGCAAAATGGGTGGTATGGTCCTTTAAACGTGAAGGAGAGGCGCACATGGAGGAGGTAAGGAAGGGAAAACAGAGGAGGGGATTACAGAAAACTGACAGCCTTGAAATGGCCCTTGATCATGATTGATCCGTACACCATGTACCACGCAAACAGGACCGCTCTATCTCTGCGTCTCTGTCAAGCAACACACACACACACACACACACACACACGCACGTGACCAAAATGTGAAATACTCCACAGCGAAACACAATGCACACACCCGACAGAAACAAAGAGCTTCATTTGCACATCCATCCTTTTTGAAAACCCTGCTGCAGGACGTCGCTGTGTTTCTGACCTCTGATTGTATTCGATTGATCTGTCCCTTCGCTCGTTACGTGATGTGGCGTGCCAGCAGCGGCGCTCACTCTGAGGCCCTCTTACAATTCAGAGGTTTTTAATGAGGACAGCTGTGACATGTCAGTGCTGGCCTGACATCGCCATCAACGCAGCAATCATCACTGCTTCGTCGCCATCGGTGCAGCAGACTTAGTCACAGGCCTGTCACCGTCTTGTCACGCAACCCTGCTGAGATTTCGCCTGTGGTCGGAGGCCACGAAGACGGCAGGATGAGGCCAGCTTGAGTGACAGTCAGGATGACGTGGAGCACACAATCAAGTCTGCATAAACTGGACATGAGCTCATTCCCATACATTATGAGACAATGGGCCCCTTGGCATTGGTGATTCTAAACCACCGACCCTTCTATTCAAACTATCATTTAAAAAAAAAAAGTGAAATTAGTTGCATCATCATCATCATCATCATCATCATCATCATGCTTCAGGCTGTGGCTTAGGGCCAATGAGCTTGGGTCCCTGAGCCTGTGCCCGGTTGACCTGTTAGGTGATCCATAAATAGCTGATCTAATTGTAAATCAATTTACTCAAGCGTGTGCACGTTATAATCAGAGTGAGCCATCTGCAAGTGCACTTCCTCTCCTCTGATTATGTAATGCCTTGTGTATTTGGTGAAGGGTGGAATCCTATTAATTATTTGCAGTACAGACAAAAATAGGAGTTTTGTGTACATGAGGACGTACTGATTGTATTTTCTGGTCATAATCTTAGGACATGTGGGTCCACTACTGTGTCGGGCAAGATTTTTAACACCCACGGTGCTCTGATGAGAGTAAATTCAGAGATCTATGGCCATGAAAATGCACAGAAAGCACTGACAGGTGCATTAAAATAAAACACAGGTAACTCATGAAAAATTACAGTAACGACACAGCGTCATGCTACAAAGATGTTGCAATAATTGAAGCATATTCATAAAGCTTCCTTTTTGTTACCCAGTGTCCTATTATTGTCAGGTGTGAGTCAGGTAAAAACCAATGAAGATCAGCATGTTAAAGGACCATACCGGCGATCATGCATGTTTGAGTCCAATACATATCATCTATATACAGCTTACATTGCTGACAACCATTTCCCAAAATATACTACTTTAGTGATAAATTTCTGAAATATTTTTCCTACCTTCCAGACTGCCTTTGGTTTCAGTTCAGTCCAGTACGCTATTAAAATCAACTTGTAGAGACTTGAAACATGCTTGAGATACGAAATCCATCACAGCAAACATGATGTCTATTGTTTTTTGTTTTTTTTAAACTTCATCTAACCAATACACCCAGAGTTGCATGGAAGATGATATATTTCTCCACCAGGAAATATAGTCCCAGGAGAAGACGGCTTTAATGGAGCAATTAAAAACACCATGCCTTCTACAATTGTGCATAAATGTTAGAAGGCAAACCTTGATTTTGAAAGGTTATGGGATTTGAAAAAATAAGAGGAAAACTAAAATACGGTTTTATGTTTTGGAAATTGCTTGTCAGTAACATAACATGTAAGCGAGTTGTATATATATTGGGCTCAAATATGCACAATTATCGGTATGGTCCTTTAAAGATTTGCTCTACATCTAAGACTCACACTTGCTTCCTCTAGTATAAAAGTGGAATGAGTATGTCAGATTGGCAAAGGAAACCGACATTTTTCAAGTCAACAATGCAAATTTAAAGTAAGAGAAGTGAATGCTGCAACTGCATCCACACACTATCGGGAGTCCTGGCACGGGGGTGATGGGTGGGGTGGACTGTGACAGAGAGTCCAGAGTTTGATGGTCATATCAAAACTTGGGCTGATGGAGTGAGTTTATTGATCACTAACACACGTGAGGCCAGAAATCAGACAGATTTCAACAGACTGAAAAAAATTGTAATTCTTGCATAACAGTGTGTTTTATGAATCACTTACTATTAGTTAGCACTGCACATTGTTAATAGGCAAAAAAAAAAAAAAAAAAAAAAAAAAAATCATAATGGTGTCACAATGGCACCCCTTATTTAGATTTCTCCAGCCTGGACAATTTGGAAGTACAGATTTCTGCCATAAAGCTGGAATCCTGTTATCAGATCACTTTTCTCTAAGATTTCAGTCTGCAGAGCATCAAGTCAAGAGTTAGTTGGACCTTCTTATGAGTTTCACACCTCAAACCTCTTACCTCATTACCACCTCTTTAAGCTTCTGAAAACAATACTCATAGATAGTTTGGGAGAAATTTCACAACATTTTCAGAACTGCTGCACAGCCAAAGGAAGAGAGAACAGCTCAGAGAGTCCAGTGTTTGTCCAGGTGTAGGTGTGTGTATTTGTGTCTGTGTGAATGAACGATTTCAGCCTAAATTACCTTTTTATATGTCCCAATTAAATCCATCTAGTCTTGCAAGCCCAAATTGGCAGAAGAAAAACTTTGGACTGGATTTGCTAGATTTGGATAGTCATCTATCTCAAACATTTCAAACAGATTTGGTGTCTATTAGGGCATTTAAAAAATGAAATTTTGATATCATGTCAATAATACACATATGATAGTATCATGTGAATAATCCAGCGCTTCTTAAATCATTTCCTTTTTTTTCTGTTCTCAATTTGTCTTCCTCCCCCAACATCACCCACACACACATATGTGACGCCCTGATGCAGTAACTAGCTAGCTAGCTAACTAGCTAGCTACTACCACAGTGTGTAGCTACTACTGCCATGCAAAATCATGATGGAGGAGATGACAGAGCGAGACACTCTACCCTAACCTGAAAAAAGTTAGCTGGCCAGTGTGGAGTTTTTTGGACTCGGTAACAAAGACAGAGTGTTGGTAGACGCCCCAGTCCACAGGAAATGCTGGTCAACAGGAACTGCTAAAGGGGGCATTACCACCAACCTGTTCACCACCTTCACCTCCATCATCCTGCAGATTTCATCATGGTACAGACAGGAAGTAGTGATATACCAATATTGATGATAACCATGGCATTTAAAAAAATGAAATTTTGATATCATGTCAATAATACACATATGATAGGACTAGCAGTTAGCTTGCTAGCCCTGAAACAGGAAATGTTCCATGAAGGTCTTAGTTGTGTTGTTAAAGCTAAGTTATCATGGCGTTGGACTTGACAGGATTTTCTCTCTCCTGGTTATTTGTTAGACAGCGTCAAAGAAGCGAGAGAGAGCAGGGATTCAGGTCAGCTAACGCTGTTTGAGTCAGTGGAGAAGCAAAGAAAAGCAGACGGCTGCTGCATGTCAGGTAAGGTCATATAATTGCTCTTTTTGTAGCTTTTGTACAGTTCTGGTTACAGACTCTCTCCACCTCCCTACACTCTAATCTTGAGTCTTGAGTCTAATTCATTTTCCAAAAAAAGAGACAAAATGCAAAAAAAAGTTAAAAATGAATTTGACTGATAGCATTATTTTTTTTTTTTCCAAACTTTCTATAGATATTGCAATAATATCGTTATCATGAATTCATTTAGTACGATAATCATGTAGTGGAAATCTGATATCGTGACAGCCCTAGTGTCAGTTCTACTCCAAAATAACTACAAAATCCAAACGGATAGGCCAGTTGGTGTGGAAACATCTAAAACACAAAACCAAAATAAATATGCAGAAAGAGCATCTTTCTTCCTGGAAATACACAGAACTCTATATTGCAATTCCCTCTTTCACGCTCAATACTGATTAGCATGAATGCCCCCTGGAGTCATAAAGGTCAAACCTGTTTAACATATCACAACTGTCCCAACTGCATCAGATTACAGCGTCTGCATCAACCGTCATGTACACACAACCTGTCAAAACCTCCAAGCCAGATTCATTTTACAAAATGAGCCGCAGTAGCAATTTGCAGCTGTAATTATCTTTAAAGTAGTGCGGTTTGTTCCCCATGTTGTCAAGTCTCAGCCCAGCCTGAGGCGAAGCCGTAGCTCGATCTGATCTGAGTCTACCTGGAGAGGAGGAGGAGGGAGTTTTCTCTCGCAGGAGTCGTGACTCTCTGTCAGCGTGAATAATGTTAATGTGGGGTGAAAGCCGCGGGTGCTCAGGGAGTCGTTTGACATTGGCGCGGCGGGTGGTGTGTTCATGAGGAGTTTGACATGAAAGGGAACAAATGTGAAGAGACTCTCATCTCAAAGCATCTTATTAATAACGTGGCTGGGAAGTCGGCCCCGCCCTGACTTTTGATTTTTGACATATTGACATATTTAACATAAGGAGGTAAAACATATATATATATATATATACTATATATATATATATATATATAGAGCCCAAACGGCTCTAAATGATGATATCTCTTTGCTCTTTGCCATTTTTTCATCGACCGACAGCTATGGGCCTGTTTCATATCAAAGGTTTTCCATACGATAACGTTCTTATGTCATTTGTCTGCAAACGTATGTAACAGTGTAATAGATGTTTCTGGAGTATTGATATGATAATCATTCATGGATGAAAGAAAAAAGGGGATTCAAAAGCTCGTCTTTTCAAACAGAGGCAGCGATTCGGATAGGCGCTGCTCCCTTTCAGTCGGTTATAATTGACTGAGAGGAGAGAGACGGAGAAATCCTGTCTCTGTGTCAAAGTTTGTGTGTGTGAGGCAGAGAGGAGAGAGAGAGAGAGAGAGAGAGAGAGAGAAAAGAAGAGAGAGAGAGACAAAAGAGATCGAGCTGATCTGGAGCCTGTGCTTGAGCCACATCTCTCTAAATCTGTCTTTCTGTCATTTCTCCTTTTATTATGTTGAGCGAAACAATAAAGGCAAAAGCGTTTGAGCTGGAGAACAGAGCTGATGAGCTTCGGCTTTTCTTTTGGGAAAAATATGATTTGGGGGTTTCAAAGGTAACAGAGAACATTCTGTTCAGAGTTTTGGGAAGTCACTTAGTTTGCGGATTTCTTCTTCTTTTTTTTTTTTTTAATCAANCTTGCACATGACCTCCACTTTGGATTTCTTATAATGAGCCACATGAAACAGTGGAACATTTTGCATTAATAGCTCATGCCAAAAATTTTTAATGAGCTTTTTTTTTTTCCTTTGCTTGTAACGCAAGAATTAACAGGGCGGAATTTAGCCCAAATGTTCTCAGATATGAGCAGCTTGTCAGAAAGGAGCTAGAAACTCTCCTTGAATTAATGAATATTCTATTATGTTCTTAAAGCCTATTTCTAAGTATAAAAACATTTTCCTAACTTCCACATTTCACTATAATTGTTTTGGACACAAAATCGCCAAGATAATCTTTGTATAATTATGTGATTATTAGTTCAAGTCTTTGCGGTACTTTCAGATATGCTTAACAGTATCTGACTATGTGACATCATTTTCATAGAGTGCAGATGTTGGAGTTTAAAGATTATTTTATCTTTTTGTTTGTTTTATTGAGTTACTTAAGCAATAATAGTCTGACAGTTGGATGATCTTGTCATTGGTTACATATATGTTATACAACGTATACATGTAATTCAAGGCTCCTTTTCTGCTTTTTTCATATTGTAGCTAGAAAAATCTAGGCTGTTTTGCAATAAAATCTATCAAATTTTGTACCAATTAAATTAGAACCTCCTGTCTGTAGTGATTTCGTTAAGAATGTAATACCTTAAAGGCAACATGTAGGTCAGCAAAAGCTCACCAAGACCCAACAGTCCTCTGATTTAGGACTTTGTTGCCTCTATAAATCAAAATTTTTACTCATCTTTATCTGTAACTGATGGAAATATCTCAAAACTATGTATTCTGCTGAATCAGCATCATATTAGCTATACATTACTGGTACTCATTTGTCTCTGGCCTTATTTGTTAATGCACAGCGATACATGTGACCTGTCTGGTCGGTGTCTTAGTTTTTGGTCAGTGTCTTAGTTTTTAAGAATTAGGCATAAATGTCCCATTCAATGTTAATGAAAGTGAAAAAAAAAGAATATATATATATATCCAGCTTTGTATCTGGCTTTTTTTTTTTTTTTTTTNTTTTTTTTTTTTTTTTTGTCTTTTCCTTATTATTGTTCACTCTATTAATGGGTTTTTCTTTTGTATTGTAGTAGTTCAAGTGAGTCACTTTTATTTTTACCTAATTATTATTACCTCAGTTTTACTTTTCTATTTTTTCTTTTCTATTATTTTCTTTACCTTCTGACTACTAAGACTGTTGGTATCTACTATATTTGCTGCTGCAACACCTGAATCTCTTCCCCCATCTTGTCTTGTCTTGTCTTGTCTTGTCTTGTCTTAAAACTAACCTTGATATTGTCCTTTGTTGACCCAAGTCCTATTTATCTACAGTATTTCATCAAAATCCATCAGGATATCTAATTTGGTAGGAAATGGCTTCAAACATTTGTTGAATAGGTGACTATTGTCAGCTAATGGTGACAACATGCAGATTGCCATGTTCTTATTCTGGTTGGAAACATCCTTTATCAGATCACTTTCAGGAATTCATACTGTGTGTAATGATGGAATATTCTGACACAGCCAACGTGTGACCTTTTCCCCATTTATTGTTTGGACTCAGCGGGGAACGCTCACTGGAGGCTTCGTTCTTTCACAGCATAATGGAACCTTCCCCCTCATCTTTTCCTCCTCCTCCTACTCCTCCTCCTCCTACTCCTCCTCCTCCCAATCCTCCTCACTCCAGCTTGACCCCATCATCCCCTCCCTCCCTCCATCCACCCATCCCTTTTGCAATCCTTCTCTCCTCCCCTTCCTTCTCTCTGGCACTGTGGTGAGTTATAGGCCCATGAATCGTTCTGTTTCCAAGTCTCAGCATTTCTCGCTTGGCCTGCTGACCCTTCTTTATTACCGCTAGTCCCCGTCAGTAAATTTGATCAGCCACATCCCTACGCATGTATGATTCATTTCTTACCTCTAGCAAAGATCAATCTAAAGGCCTTCAATAATTCAATGTGGAGGCTTTCTTTGAAGAAGAAGGTGTATTAGTGTTAATAAAAAAAGTAAAGTCATTCAACAATCCATTCGCAATCTGCAGATGTCTCTCTCTCTCTCTCTTACACACAGATACACACACACATTCGCTCTCTTTCATATTTTCTGGCAAGCTCCAAGTTTGAAACTGAACCAGCAGTCACACTTGATGCTGCAATGCAGTCTGGGAGGTAGGGAGAGGAGAAAAAAAAAAAAANAAAAAAAAAAAAAGAAGGGAAATGAGAGTATAATAAAATTTAAGTTGCGACAAACGTGGGTGGCAGAAGGGCATGCCACCCACTCTTGTCGCATGAGTTTGCATGTATGTGTGTGTGTGTGTGTTCAAATACAGTATGCCCTAGAGGAGGAAGCCCCCTGTAGTGCAGCCCTGTGACAGACGATGGCGTTTGACTCGGGAACGGATCTGACTCGTTGCCAGGTCAGCTACACGCTGCTGTCTGCAAGCTGCGCAGGATTAAAGGGGAAAACGTTTCAATTCAAATCTGCATAATCCTCTATGATATTTAGCATAAAAACAAAGCACTCAGTCCAAATCCAGACACCAGAGAGTTCTCTTCAATGACTTTGTCAATGTGTAATGTCAGAAAATTGACTTTGATGGATGGGGAAAGCAACTGAGAAAGCATTGCACATTCACTATATCAGTTTCTAGTTTGTGGATAATGCAAAAGCGTCATATTACCAAATATTGATAATCCTTGCTCTTGTTCTATACTGGTGCATTACGGTGATAACTGCATGCCTCTAGACCAGGGGAGGCGAACTCCCGAGACCTCGGAGAGCCAAAAATAAAACCCCATTACTCCAAAAAGCCACAAGATCCCTTTATATCGCACATTCAATGACACAAAACAAGCTGGTAAACTTCCTTAAACCACGGCTTTCTTTAAATAACCAGCATTAATACAGATCTCTTTAACAACTCTAATTTTTGGCATATATACAAAACACTACATTCTCTAAGAGATCAAGTTAGAAGGGAATTCTTAACACGAGCCCCCCACACCCCCTCCCCAACCAGCTGCAAAAGCCCAGAATTTCCAAAAATAAGAATCTCCAAACGTCCAAGAATACATTGTCCATGATATCTCAGTGAAGTTTTGTGTTGCAGTTCTTTCTCAAAGCTGGATTGTAGACTGCAGTCAGCATTTGGTCTCTGTCATGTTCAAGTGAAAATCCTATTCTACAACAAACAACATTTAATATCAGTAACACCTATATTTTTCTCCAAAACTCCCAGCGTTTCATTCTCTTGAACTCAACCCTCCCATCATAAAAATTCTTACCTGCTTTTGACTCTGGGACTTCTGACAGTGCTTGTTTTCCACAATGGCCTTAAAGGACCATACCATTCATTTTGCATGTTTGAGCCTAATATATTCAATTTTAATACGTTACTGACAATCATTTCTCAAAGGATAAAACCATATTTCAGTTTTCCTGATATTTTTCAAAATCTCTTAATCTTTCAAAATCAAATATTCAAGTGATACACCCACCTTAAAAATCCATGTTTCTCCTACTCATAGTTACGCAGACTTATGAAGTCATGGTTGTTTAATTTTTTCGATAAACACAGGTCTTCTTTTGGGACTATATTCCCCGGTGGAGGCATACATTCACTCCACACTTCTTATTGTACTTAAACACTAAAATTACATAACTTCTAAAAAAAACCCTGAATACACGTCTTGTTGATGATGGATTACCTATCCCAAGAATGTTTCAAATATCAATAAGTTGATTTTAATAGTGTACCAGAATGAACTGAAACCAGTGGAGGTCTGGAAGGTATATGCTTTGGGAAATGATTGTCAGTAATGTTACATGTATGAAAATTGAATATATTAGGCTCAAACATGCAAAATGGGTGGTATGGTCCTTTAAAATCTGGGTCGTATTCTGTTGTAGCAACTCGAAACAGTTCTTTCAAGTGGGTGTCCGTGAGGACGGATTGATGCTTGGATTTGATATGTTTCACTTTCACTTCACTAGCACCACCATGGTTGTAAACTCAGACCATTAACAGACCAGCTAGGCTAGCTGGAAAATGTGCAGCATCCATGCTGAGCACGGTGACTGTGAGATTGCAGCTGCACCTTTTTTTTTAAAAATCCATAATATCAGTATATGTGAGAGGTGCCTCGATCTTGTTGTGAACGAAACTTAAAGGAACAATCTGAGCCACGCTGAACCAGGTCTGGAGCCGCAAGTGGCTCTAGAGCCGCAGGTTTGCCACCCCTGCTCTAGACAGAATCATACAGATTCAGTCTGCATAAACTGAAGAAAACCACTGTGACTGTGGAGAGTAATTAACAGTTTAGGTCAACTTATTGGGCATTTTTATAAACCACAGTGAAATCCAGAAAGTTCCACACCAAAGGCTTCTGTCTTCTGCTCAGTCAGACTCCATATTTTCCTCTTGTTGAGTATCCTGTAATCATAATTTCCACATTTTTATTGATCATGTGATATTTCACCTCAAATGGGTTGACCTTCAATTCTCCAAAAACTACATTACCCAGCAGACACCGGTGCAAAACCAGGAAATCTCTCCAGCATTTCTGATAGAAGGAGCCACAGATATGACATTAATGCTGCCTTCCAGACAACTGGGAAATCGAAAATTTCTGACTTCCTGCTTGAAAAAAATACACTAGAATGGCACTTGAAGTCAGAGCTCTGATTTGGAAACTCGGACCAAATCCATCAACCCCGACTTCAACGAGGATGACGTCACTCAGCATGGCGGCACCCGTGGAAGCAAACTTTGTGAGTGTAAATAATCAGCTAACAGCCAAATAAAGTGCATTTTTTTGTGCGACGTTGAAATAAAAAGGAATATAAATAAAACTGTTATGTATGTAGGCTGATGTCACTGTTGCTGGTTAGCTATCTAGTGTATAAATTACTGTATCATTGGTAGGTAAGGAATTTCTCTATTGTAATGCAACCAAACATAATAAATACTAACTTTATGAAATAAAGTAATAATTTTATTTATTTTACAGTATTTATTGGCTTTCAATCGTGTTTTTTTTTTTTTTTAACACCTGGCATTTGGGTGCTGGAACACTTGAAGATCGCAAGATGGAATTTTCAACTGGGAAATTCCGACTTCCCACTTAAACTGGAACTCAGCGTATCATTGGGATTTTGTTTTTGCTGGATTCTGTGTATTTTCTTGGGGGTCTGGTGTCGCAGGGATGCGTAAATATCGCCCATCACTGTGTGTTTTAATCAGGCTGCTAAAGATTGATGCCCGCAGCCCATCACGTTAACAGCGGGCATCCATCAAAAAGGCCACGCCATTTTGCTCCTGTCAGCACCGGGAGGCTCACACGAGCGTTATAGCTTCAAGAGACACACGTGTGCACTGTGGGGGGAATGGATGTGCAGAGGCATGTGCACACACACACACACACACACACACATACACACACACTCCTATGATAGACATGCCCGCAGATCAGAGAAATAGCAGGAGCCAATTTTTTTTTTTTTTTTTTTTTGTTTTAAAGGATGCAGAGATTGATCAGGGTCCAAGAGACTAGGTTCACTCACAATATAATAAAATATTTCATAAATACACAACACCAGAAGCTGAGTTACCACACTGGAGAAAGAGCATTTTTTGATTTTTTTTAATAGAAGAGGCAGCAAATAATGGAACTCTAAAATCCTCTTTATTAGTTGCTGTGTTTTATTTTTACCCATTTTGGCCAAACAGAAAGGATCTGTGTAATAAAAATCACTTTATTTATAGCTTTTGTTTTCAATTAATGCAAAACACCAAAACAGCATTATTCAATCAATGCAGTTGGGGATTCATTTTCATTTCCCGTTTGCATGCCCTGGGATATAAATCAAAAAATGAGATTTATTATTATGGCAACAATACCCAAGGGGGCGTTCGTTACTATGAAATATGAGACGAAAGCTATTTCTAACTACCTCGCTGGCTTCCAATAGTTAGCTTTCCATCTGATCCATAAAGCACGAGCACAAAAGCGTGGTTTAAAGGGCCGTCTGAGGGAAAGGATGAATGCTGGCTGCATATGCTGAGGGTGTAAAATAATAATCAGTGGTGTCAGCTGCTAATGCGTCTAAATATCTACAGGGTGATTCATGTTAATAATGCACATGAGAGGAGGGGAAGTGGTCAAAGTTCTCTTCTTAGTAAGTTCTCTTCTTCCTCTAGGAAGATCGCAGGTTCGCCGCCGTAACAAATAAACTTTATAAAGATTCGTAACAGCAAGAGAGCCTGCTTTCAAAGGCTGAATCTGCTTGAAAATGCATTTCTAAGCTAAACTGGTATTTAAAACATTCATGGTATATGTCCGCTCAACACTGTTGCACTTAAAGGACCAAACCACCCATTTTGCATGTTGGAGCCTAATATATTCAATTTTCATCCACATGACATTACTGACGATCATTTCCCAAAGCATATTGGAACGGTGAATTTTAAAATGTTTTTCCTACCTTCCAGACTGCCACTGGTTTCAGTTCATTCTAGTATGGTATTAAAATCAACTTGTTGATATTTGAAACGTTCTTGGGATAGGTAATCCATCATTGTCAACAAGAAGGGTATTCTGTTTTTTGTTTTTTTTTTTGTTTTTTGTTTTGTTTTTTGTTTTTTTAGAAGTTTTATAATTTTAGTGTTTAAGCACAATAAAAAGAAAGCATGGAGTGAATGTATGTCTCCACCGGGGAATATAGTCCCAAAAGAAGACCTGCGTTTATGGAAAAATTTAAAGGACCGTGACTTCATAAGGCTGTGTAACTATTAGCAGGAGAAACATGGATTTTTAAGGTGGGTGTATCACTTGAATATTTGATTTTGAAAGATTAAGAGATTTTGCAAAATATCAGGAAAGCTGAAATACGGTTTTATCCTTTGGGGAATGATTGTCGTAACATGTATGAAAATTGAATATATTAGATTCAAACTTGCAAAATGGCCAGTATGGTCCTTTAACAGTAGAACAGTTAAAGGACCACCCAGTCAACACATATACATGATAACGCTTCTATTTATGATTGTCATTGCTGTTTTTGCATCATAACCCTTTTTATTCTTTTATTTCCTTTTTTCTCCTCTCTGTCCTTTCTTTCTCTCCTTCTTCTCCTCTCTTACTAGTGTAACATTCCATCTTATTATAATTGGCCCCATCGTAATGTGTGTCATTGGCATTTATCTTATGCAATTATTGATCATCACCTTGTAATTACTGTCTGTTCACTCGTGGTGTTTATGAAAACAAAAAGAAAAAAAAATGTGGCCATTTTTAACTCAAATGATTCCACTAGCATTTCTTCATATTTACTGTGAGGCTACAAAGAGTTTTTGCATCTGAAAATGACATAAAAGTAGCAGACTGACTGCAGACTTCTCTTTAATAATTCCAGGAAGTCTTACTGACATTTTTGTGGATCTGACAGCAGCGATATTTAATTATTATTTCCCGCCTTGAAGCCTTTTGTGATTGTCATTCCAAAACATTATCATCAGCCAATATTTCTGAGTAACAGAGATGCTTTTACGCTTCGCCGCCTTCAATATGTATCGTATATCTTGGCATTTACAGTGTCTGAGAATGAGATACGAATGAATTAATTTAAGTGTGCAATGTTGCGTTTTTTTTTTTCCTCCAACTGAGACGCAGACTGAAATGAAATGATTGATTTTTAAGCATGTAGACATGTAGTGAACAGCATACAAATACAACTATCAGACAGCTTGAAGCTCCAAACAGTTTAACTGAAGGCTGAGGGCATATTTGGCATTTTGAATTAAATTAATTCGAGAACCCTTAAATTCAGATCAAAGTGGAAGTTTTGGGGATATTATAATATATAAGATGATCTCACTTTCCTTTTTTTCCTACTTTGTCATGTTTACTTTGACACTTCTGAGCTTTGAGTTCTTGCTTTGATGTGGCATTTCTTCACACTAAACCCGATTGTCACTACAATTCCTGAGATAATAAGCTCCGTTTGTACTCGACGTAAAGCCTCAAGATCAGAATCTGAAGGTTTTGTCCATGTAAGAAAGAAAAAAGAAAAACATCTGGCAGGGGAGCCAAGCTTACGCACATTATGACTAATACTTTAAAAGCCACATAAAGTGGCTTTTAAAGTATTCATGCAGCCAGAGCTACGCATAAACCGCAAACCCTGTTTATAACCAAGCAAACAACTATGATGGAGAATAACACGCCATGAGAACACACATATCTAGAGTGTGTGGGTGCAGAATGACTAGAATGCTGTTTTCATGCTACCAAAGAAGCCCATTCTAATGAGATCTGTTACGATGCTCTGAGTTTAGTTAATGAAATGAATGAAGAGGTATGAATTAAAGGAACACAGAGGTGATCGTGCATGTTTGAGCCCCCCCNAAAAACAAAAAAACAAAAAACAAAAAACAAATAAAAAACAAACAAACAAAAAAAAAACAATCCACATGCATTTTTACATTACTGACAACCATTTCCCAAAATATACTATGTTAGCGGTAAATTTGTTTTGTTTTGTTTTTTCCTCCACCTTCCAGACTTGAGTTCATTCCAGTACGCAATAAAAAAAAAAAAAAAAAAAAAAAAATCCATCACAGCAACAACACGTCTATTAGTTTGTTTTTTTTTGTTTTGTTTTGTTTTTTTTTTTTGTCAAAGTAACTTTATTTAACCAGTCCAACATGGAGCTGCACGGAAGAAAATGTACAGTATTTCTCCACCAGGAAATATAGTCCCCAGAGAAGACAACTTTACAGAGAAATTAAAATGACTGGTGTCTACAATCAAAAAAAGGCAAACATTGAATTGTAAAGGACCATACCACCAACTTTGCATGTTTGAGCCTAATATATTAAATTTTTATACACGTAACATTACTGACAATAATTTCCCCAAAGCATACTACTGGAAACAGTGAATTAAAAAAAAAAAAAGAAAAAAAATCCCTTCTCTCACCATTGGTTTCAGTTATTTTGGTTAAATTATTAAAACCAACTTGTTGATACTTGAAACGTTCTTGGGATAGGTAATCCATCATCATGAACAAGACGTGTATTCAGGTTTTTTCCAGGACTGAATGTATGTCTCCACCGAGGAATATAGTTCCAAAAGAAGACTTGCATTTATTGAAACATTTAAATGACCAACATGGTCATTTATAATAATTATGTATTTAAATTATTATTTAATAATTACTGAAAATAATTATCATAATTTTGCATAATTATTAGCAGGCGAAACATCAATTTTAAGGTGGGTGTATCACTTGAATATTTGAGTTAGAAAGATTAAGAGATTTTGCAAAATATCAGGAAAGCTGAAATATGGTTTTATCCTTTAGGAAATGATTGTCAGTAACCTTATGTGTATGAAAATTGAATATATTAGGCTCAAACATGCAAAATGAGTAGTATAGTCCTTTAAGGTGGATGTAACCTGAACATTTTATTTTGAAAGATTAGGGATTATAAAAAAAATAACAGGAAAACTAAAATGTGGTTTTATGTTTTGGAAATTGGTTGCCAGGGCTCAAATATGCATGATCGCCGGTATGCTGCTTTTAATGCCTTGCTCTTTGGCACTTCTACATATGGTTGTTGACAGCGTCATGGGATCTCTCTCTCTATAACAGATAAGCTGCTCTGCCACAAACCTACAGCAGCCAATTAAAGGCTGAGCATCAATATGTGAAGCATAAACATGTTTGCGTGTGACCATGCAGGAATTAAAGAAATAAAGTGGTTTTCATGGTTTTCATCCTTTGAACCATTAAAAATAGGGCGAATATGAAGCGATGAGCCTGAATACACGGCATCCGCACATAGCCAGGCTCTTCAACCTACAACCTAAATTAAATAAGAGCTTCGCTAACAGACAGGGCAGATAAATTGGGAGTGAAAGGCAGACAAAGCAAAATAGTTGATTAAGTGAGTAAGGAGGATGGGAGAGACACGGGGAAAGAGAGAGAGAGGGAGTCCACTAATGTAACCAATGCCCGCTCGCCCCCACATCGCTTTCTGTGTTTTGTCCACTAAAGCAAAAGTAAATCACTGTTTAGTCAAGCAGGAAAACACGGAGTGCCTCAGAGATCCGAGTATTAGCCTAAAGCAGGTAACACCTTGTTCATATTCGAGATTTGAGAGAACATCATCTTAGAGGTTTTCAGCATCGTTTTGATGAGAATCCTTTTAAAGTAGACATTGATATTTGGATCCCAACTGTCCACTGCTGCACTGCTCCGATTCGTAGTTGGCAAAAATAATAGGCATCATCCTAGAGGCGGTCAGCTCAAGGTTACTGAGGGACTGTACTTACCCAGACGTATCACTATAATGAGCCGTTGCCAAAATATAGAGTCCCTAAAGTGCCTCCAGTACTAATGAAAACCACACAATTTAGAAGAGCCAAAATTCATTGCAAAAATGAAAGTCAATATGTCATAATAATAAAGGTCAAAGAAAGTTCTGAAGCGGAAATGGCAGCAGCAACAACATGGATTGTAAAGTGCCAGTAAGGATCCTCCTGGTTGATGATTTCAGATTTAAAGGAACATACCATCCATTTTGCATGTTTGAGCCTAATATATTCAATTTTCATACACGTAACATTATTGACAATCATTTCCCAAAGCATACTACTGGAACAGTAAAATAAAAATGTTTTTCCTATCTTCCAGACTGCCATTGATTTCAGTTCATTCTGGTACGCTATTAAAATCAACTTGTTGATACTTGAANCCAGACTGCCATTGATTTCAGTTCATTCTGGTACGCTATTAAAATCAACTTGTTGATACTTGAAATACTCTTAGGAAAGGTAATCCATCATCACCAACAAGATGTGTATTCAGGGTTTTTGTTTAGAAGTTACATAATTTTAGCGTTTAAGTGCAATAAAAAGCTCAGAGTGAATGTATGTCTCCACCAGGGAATATAGTCCCAAAGGAAGACCTGCGTTTTTCAGAAAATTTGAATGGCCGTGACTTCATAAGGCTGTGCAACTACACAGTAAATTTTGCTGTGTTGAATTAACACTATAACAGTTAATTTAACACTAGGCCTGAGTCTATTTGGTCCCATTCAACTCTTTTAAATGTTCATATCGCTTGAACATTTGATTTTGAAAGATTAAGAGATTTTGCAAAGTATCAGGAAAGCTGAAATATGGTTTTATCCTTTGCGAAATGATTGTCAGTAAAGTAACATGTATGAAAATTGAATATATTAGGCTTAAACATGCCTGATCGCCAGTATGGTCCTTTAACAGGCAAGTTTGAGCTGACATGAGGTTTTGGGACATTATGCAGCCTTTGGGGATGAGGATGCCGTTAAAAATTCAGACCGTTTGTCAGATATGAAAGAAGGAAACAGACTGTCCTGAAAAAAAGGATCCTGTCTGCTGTGCCAGGTCCCCACACCTGACTACTGCACAATGCAATATATGCTATAGTGCAATATGCTCAAAAATGTCACATGTAGAACATAATGCTTGTCAAAACAGAGCATTTATCTAATCCAGCCAAATATTTGGTGTCCTATTCCCATTTAACACATTAAGCCTGAGCTAACTCACGAAATTTGGCATTTTGTAAACTGCAAAAAACAGAAATGTTATGAGTTAATTGCATGTCACACTGTTTGAGATGTACTGTAGGTGTAAAAAAAAAAAAAAAAAAAAAAATCTTAGTCATAATCTCTGTGATATCAAGTTTGATAGATGTCAGATTGTGTGATGATGAAAAGCAGCACAAACAGGAAATAAAACATACAGGCTGTGTGTCATTTTCTCATTTACAGATATGCTTTGTATCAGTAGTGAAATTGTGAGATTTGGGGATTTCCTATCCAGATCTGAATAATGGCATTCAATTATATGACAGATATATTTACACTTTACATTAAAAATTGTTCTCTTTATTGTTCTCTTCTGTGTATGAGTGTGTGTATGTGTGTGTCTGTGTGACACAGACATGCATGGCACAGCAGATGAGGCTTTATGAATAAGCTCAGAACCACTTGAATGTGTGTGAGATCAGGTCAAAACTCACCATTTAAAAACTGACTGATCAGCTGAGCGAGTTTATTGATCAAATCTATTGATCACTAACACATGTGAGGCAAATATAGTTTTAAACGTCGCCCAGATTTCATACCGCTGAAATTTATGACCAGAATGAAACACATCTTTGTTTTTGTGAGTGTTTTTTTTTTTTGTTTTGTTTTTTTTATGAATTGCTTCCCTGACATGTAAATAACGAAATACTGCAGTAATGCCTCTTTCAAGGCAAACACTAAAAGATGCCACTAACAGGCATTTATGAATGAAGGAACATGATTGTGTGATGACATTTGACCTTATCAACATGGCAAATGATGCTCTACCATTTATGAATCTGTCCCACAGTTTGTCAGAGCCTTAACTGGACAATAATGCTGAACAAAAAGTTAAAGTTATGTCCCCATGTAAGATGATTCCTACTTTCGGATTGTAACTAATTCATTTTAGTATTTCATTTAAGAAAAGGAAAGAAAGAAAAAAATACTATATGAGAAGTAGAGGAACGTAGAAGTAAACTTTCTGCATGAAGTAATACATGTAGGAAAAAAAATGAAAAGAAATTTCAGTTGAGGAATTAAGGAAGATTCAGAAACAAGCTACAAGAGGTTAAAAAAAGGGATATGTTCCAGTTGGCCAAAATTCAGCTCAGCAAGGTGTCGAGCTCGGCAAAATCTCAGCACGGAGCAGCCAGCAGAGTTTCTGCCAGCACATAATGGATTCAATCACAAAGTGCAGAAAGAGGAAAAGCTTTTATATTCATTCTTCTGATGTTCGTGCTTTCCACTTTTCCATATGCCAGCAAAAGATAAAACATCTCCAACCCAAATGTCCCAAACCACCATAGTCTCATCCACCTCCTTGATTCTCAGTCCTCTGCGCTTCCTGTCTGTCACAACTGAGACATATGTTTACAAATCTTCATTGCATTATTCTGTTATTTTTCATACTTAAAAATGTTCATGTTTAAATTTAATCCTGGTCATAATATAGCGACAATGTCAATTTTCAAATTAGTTTTATTTGGCTCCTGGATTAAAGGACCATACCACCCATTTTGCATGTTTAAGCCTAATATATTCAACTTTCATACACATAACATTACTGACAATCATTTCCCAAAACATAAAACCATATTCCAGCTTTCCTGATGTTTTGAAAAATCTCTTAATCTTTCAAAATGAAATATTCAAGCAATACACCTGCCTTTAAAATCCATGTTTCTCCTACTCATAGTTATGCAGCCTTATGAAGTCATGGTCCTTTAAATTTTTCAATAAACCCAGGTCTTCTTTTGGGACTATATTCCCTGGTGGAGGCATACATTCACTCCACACTTTTTATTACACTNTTCTTTTGGGACTATATTCCCTGGTGGAGGCATACATTCACTCCACACTTTTTATTACACTTAAACAATAAAATTATGAAACTTTGAATAAATTTGAATATATGTCTTGTTGGCAATGATGGATTACCTATCCCAAGAATGTTTCAAGTATCAACAAGTTGATTTTAATAGCAGATCAGAATGAACTGAAACCAATGGAGGTCTGGAAGGCAGGAAAAATATTCTTAATTCACCGTTCAAGTAGTATGCTTTGGGAAATGATTGTCAGTAACGTTACATGTATGAAAATTGAATATATTAGGCTCAAACATGGAAAATGGGTGGTATGGTCCTTTAACAATTGATTCTTAGTGTTTTATTTCAGGAATTTCCCACATAACATTTAAAATCACATTTCAGATCCTTATTTTTTTTTGGCAGATTTCAGGTTTAGCTCAGCTTCAGTGTAGAAAGAGATTCCATTAAGATTCCAATTCATACATTAATATTAATATTAATATAATCTTAATACCGGAAACCTACAACTTTAACCTCAATAAGGTGAATTGAAGCACATAACATATCAAATGGATATCAAATAATTCTCACCAGCAATTAATCTCTTATGGAATAATTGGCTAACATACTTTTGCAAAGCTTACCTTTTGAATTTATTTGAATTTTTGTTAACTTTACTCACATAAAACAGGCTTTCTTGGACAAATTCTGGACTAGGACAAATCAAAGTAACCATAGTAATATCTGTCTCATTAAACCTGGCTTCATTATGCATCTAGGGCTCAATTAATGCTGAATAATTAATCCATTTTCACCTTTGTGGATTATTATAATTAGCACAGAAAAAAGATCACATGGCATGACAGTGGAAAAGAGGAGAGAGGAAGGATAACAAATCACAGAGTAAGAAAAGGAGGAGGTAATGGAGAGAGGAAGAGGAGGCACGATAAAGAGAGGAATGGAGGATGACACAAGCTGTCAGGAGTTTAACGTGGCTGAAGTGCCCTGGATTTAAAACACACTCCACAAGATAAGTCTCTTAAAGGACCATACCGGCGGTTGTGCAAGTTTGAGCCCAATATACACAATCTGTATACACATTATGTTACTGACAGTTGATTCCAGTATGCTATTAAAATCGAATTTTAGACACTTGAAACACAATTAAAACATGTAATCCATCACAGCCAGTGACATGTCTATTACTGGGTTATTTTGTTGAAGTAACTTTATTTGACTGATCCAACATGGGGCTGCATGGAAAGCAATGTATGTCTCCGCCAGGAAATATAGTCCCAGGAGAAGATGGCTTTTACAGAGAAATTAAAATGGCCATGTCTTCTACAATTGTGCAAAAGTGCTGGCACACTGAATTTTAAGATGGGTGTATGAACATTTATTTTGAAAGATTAGAGGATTTGAATAAATAACAGGAAAACTAAAATATTGTTTTATGTTTCTGAAATTAGTTGTCAGTAATGTAACATGTATGAGGGTTTTATATATTGGGATCAAACATGCACAATCACGTTTATGGTCCTTTAAGTAACATCCCAGCAAGTCTCATCCTCTTCCTGGACGCAACCCCCCCCCCNACCCCCCCCCCGAATTTTAGTTTATTTCTTTTCTTCATACTTCAAATATTTACTTCCTGTTCAGCACCTCCAGCAATCTGTCCTTCAAACTGCTGACAGGCGTGAGCTGCATCCCCCTGGTGGACCATTACAACAGCAACGAGTCCGTCCTCCAATGAAAAGGCCCGAGGCCAAACACAATCAAAACTGTAGAATGCGAGCATCCGTTTCCACTTGAGCCTTTTTTCTCACCTGCTCAGAATCTCAACAGTCTCTCTAATGGGAAAATAATATCTCCTCTTTGATTAAAATGCCAAACCAGCTGCAATCGTTGTACAATTCCTGTTATGCAGATCCTCAAGAGAAAGAGAGAGAGATTTGACATTCTTTCTAACCAGTGGTTCTCAAACTGTGCAGTTTGAGAACCACAGTTTGTGCAGTGTGCTGCTACTTGGTAGGAGAGGGTATTCCAAATTTTATTTTGTAAAAAAAAATGCCTATTTTTTGACTTGGAAATTGATTATTTAGCTTTTTCAGCACAGCATGAATCATGAATCTTCACATCATGAATCTTCAGCAGTCTGTCCTTCAGTCTGCTTACAGGTGGAAACTAAACCACCCCGATGGACCCGGTTACCAGTAGCAACAAGTACATCCACCAATGAAAAGAGGCTTTACTGGCCTATGAAGATGAGACTTCCTCAGGAGCTTTTCCGCTCACCTCACCCTGGAAATCAGCTGTGAAAATAGCTGAAACTTTTAAAAATATCTCTAATATGTCTTGATGGATAAAACATGTCTCCAAACGCTTAACAGTTCGTCAATCATACTTTACAGATGAGTATAACCAAAGGAATCAAAGAACAACTTTGCCGTTGTCCACCAACTCAAGAGAGAGATTTGGTCTTTCTCTGGTGATTAAATCATCTTCTCCATAAGCGATCGATCTCTTAACCGACTGAATGCAGAGATTGATTTCGATCATTAGACTGATTACCTTTATGCTGCCTTTGCACATTCTATATCCTTTTATCAGGCGGTTTCACACTGCTGCAGTATATCAAAGATGGGAATAAACTAAGTACATTTCCTCAAGTATTGTTCATAAGTAAATTTCTGAGGTACTTTAGAGGGAAATATTAATGGATGGATACTTTATACTCCACTAGATAAATGGAGGATATTTCCCTTAAAAGTAAAGTAAGAACTCAATGAAATCAGATCATTTAAACATGATTGTACAGTATATGTTATCTAAAGAGGTTTAAAGAAGTTCCGCAGGGGACTTTCTTTCTTTCTTTCTTTCTTTCTTTCTTTCTTTCTTTCTTTCCTTTATTGTTTATTCATTCATTCTCTTTTATTCCTTCCTTCCTTGGAATAGGATACTTGAGCTTTGGATACTCCTACTTGTAATGAAGCATTTTTGTGATATTACTACTTCTACTTAAAGGACCATCCTGGTTATTTTGCTTATTAAATAAAGTTGCACTGACACAAAACTTAGTAGGCATATTGTTCGCTGTGATCAATTACTTATGTCGAGAAAATTTTAAGTCTCAACAAAATTGATTTTTATAGTGCACTTGAATGAAATCAATACTAGTCTGGAATATAAGAAAAATTCTAAAATTTACTGCTAAAATTGTATATTTTGGGAAATCATTGTCAGTAATGTAATGTGTATGTGGGTTATTGGTCAAACGTAAAATTGCCAGTATTGTTCTTTAAATATGGTATATAAGTCCTTCTGTCACCACTTACAAAGCACCAAATCCAAATTTTCCTGTTACAGTTGTATAAATGTAGAGTTAATGGACTTTAAAAATGTATTTCTTGCTCAGTCTGGCAATAGAAGCACGGTGTTTCGGGTCCATGGAGCAGAAATGTGATTTAAACAGAGAGTTAAAGGTTCGACAAGTAGTGAGACATAAAGTTAAACTTGAAAGGTCTTTATGCAAAAATGTCTTTTTGTATCCAGCCTCATACAGACATGAGAGTGTCTGAACCATTAAGTCGTGATAATAAACTCATCGCATGACTCATTTTCATAATTAGTGCTTTTAATTTATTCCACACATACGATTTGGGGCTTTTTGCAAATAAAAATGATTGATAAATTAGTGACATTGTTAGCTGAGTGGAGATAATTAAGCAGGAAGTGGAGAAAATCCATTCACGGTCTCGCTACTGCAGCAGAAATGAAGTTCTCTCACGCCTGGCAAGGACAATGATTAATGCAACTGTAGCTTTTCATTAAGATCACACTGAATATAAATTCGGTGGGGGGTTATGAAAAATTTGGAGCATCACTAATCTTACCACGCTTTATTTCATTCTCAAACAGCAAGAGAAAGAGTGTGGGAGATTCAGCTTCAGTATTACTCTTCAGTTATAGTACTTTTAATTTAAGTTGATGATGTCGATGACCTTTGGAATAATCACCTCTCTTTGATCATCATGTTTTATTTATTCTAATGAATTATAAACTTAGTGTAGAAAAATGTTTAGAAATCTTAGGAAATGGTTAAAATTTCCCTGCTGAAATTATTAATTACTACTCAAGGTAAAACAAATGCAAAACATACATAGTTCAGCAATAGCTTTTAGCCATAATAGCCCAAAGTATCTCATTGTAAACATAAATCAACCATTAGAGCTGCAAAATGTCATACAATAATCGCCATATATTAAACCCAATCAGTTATTCTGACAGGGTCATTAATTAAGGTAATTAATGCAATAAGAAGCATGTACTGCTGAGTCAACATGCAACTCTTCACACTGCTGGTTGTTTTTACAAACAGAAGAAGCAAAAAAATCCAGATTAATATGCAAATTTTAACAGCTAATTTACATAAAGGGGACCATACAGTATGTGCTGTAAATCTTAAGTTTCCATGCTAATTTTCCCTGTGTTTATGTGATCATGTACAACAGCAAGAACGATTTTGTGAAATCTTTGGAATAACCTGGATTTCTGCATCAAATGTCATCAGATCGTCATCTACAGTGAGTCACACTCACACAAACAATCTGTCTAAATTTATGATTAAAAAAAAAAAAAAAAAAANAAAAAAAAAAAAAAATATATATATATATATATATATATATATATGCTTTTTCTTGTCAATACTGAGCACACAGTTAAACATTCCTAGTCCAGATTTCAAAAGTAAGCTGACCTCTTTTTTTTAATGACTCTATTTGGAGCCAGATGAGACTGAGATTAAGAAAAAATATGTTAATGTGAAAGCATGAGGAAAACTAATTTCAGGGGAACTTAGCAGAAAAAAAAAAAAAAAAAAAAAAAAGGCACTGCATACAACACCAAAACCAAAACCTCATGGTTCATGTTTTGGAGCTGCTTTGCTGCATCAGGGCCTGGAAAGCTTACAGAGGGTTAGGGTTCGGGCTGAGGGAATAATGAAGTCAAAACTGTGTTGAGAAATCTTACAGGAGAATGTCAGGGTAGCAAAACATTAGCAGAAGCTTAATAGAAGTTTGACCATGCAAATATAATGACCCAAAACACACAAGTAAACCAAGAAGAAGAAAGAAATTTTGGTTTAAGAAGAAGAAAATTAGCATTTTGGAATCACCAAGTCAGAGTCTAGACCAGTGATCAAACCTTTTCTAAGCCAAGATTACTTTTCGTGACTGAAAGAAAAGATCTATCTTTTAGAAACTTAGCAAATACAAGCCCATACAGAAGATCAAATGTGGAATAATGCTGTATCTTTTTATTCCTTAAACAACTCTCCATCTGTAAAGGGTTTCTTGTGTTTAGCCAAAAGGTGACTCAAACAGTGGCTTGTGGTGTGGTGATGCTCTATGTTGCCTTTTTTTTNTTTTTTTTTTTTTTTTTTTTTTTGTAAGAGCAGCAGCTTGGTGACATATAAGGCAGACAGGTTTGTCTTTAACTGATGTGAACAAAAAGTCATGTTACCACTCAGAGTGAAAGTTGTACATTTTAGACTTCTTTCTGTTGCTCCTCCATCTTGACAGCTAGCTAACCTGTTCTGTAAAACTGGGAGATTATTATCCTGATTGAAGATTTGATTGGAAGGACTGAACCAATCAGGACATTGTAAAGCGTACTGTAACACCTTACCAAATGGATCTTGTGGTAGCCACAGAGCTCTGATTGGTGTAAAGTAGCAAATAATTTTTAAGCTTTAAAGATTAACTTTGAACATAGTAAACATTGACCTGTCGATTGCAATTGATAGTTTGCAGAAATTCTGTGGCGTAATTTGAAGAGGGTTGCTCATGAAAGAAATCCCAGAAATATCAGGACAGTTTTTTTCAGATGAAAAATCTGAAATTCCTCCTTGGTGTTATGCACGTCTGATCTGCAGCTACAGGAAATGTTTGCCTAAAGGAGGTTCTACTACTTATTAAATACAAGGTACATAATAAACAGGCTGAACTGAAGCTGAAATATTGTATTAATTAATATAAATTATGTCCCGTACTACATTAAAAACATCAAAATTTAATATGACATTCCAAAGAAGCGGCTACTAGGCATAATGTAAAACCACATCCACATATAACTTCAGAAAAAATCATTAGCAGCAGAGTCGTAAATTAACATCCCTATTTCTAGACGAATAACAATATGAGAAGCAAAAACAGCAAACAAGGAAATCTTCAAAGGAAGCCGAGCAAACCACTGGAGATGCACAGAAAATAGTATTTCCACAAAAACATTCCTATGGATTTGCTGAGGTTGGAGACAGCAGCACTTCATTAAATCTAGCGGAAACTCAATACATGGAAATTATTTAAATGATTAAAGGAAAATAAAAGAGAAATTCCTTGGAAGAGGTTGAAACATTCAGCCCTCACAGAAGTGAAGCATATTAGATGATAATGAGGAAGCAGTGTCCTTCGCTACAAAGAGCAGGATAAACATTTCAAATTCAGCAAATTAGCTCATCAGACAAAGCAAACACAGCAGAGGAGACGATGCAGATTGTATTGTTTGTCACTACAACATCATAGGATCAATGCTGATGTGTACAATGTTTTTCCACTTCTATGAATTCTACCCGAACCGCGCCGTACTAAACCAGAAATATCCACACAGCTCAGGTTATTTTTACACTGAAAATAAGTTGAGCAGATTGCAGATTTTTCCAATATCTCCTGTATTTCGTAAACAGCAATGAGCTCCTGTATCTCATCCACCTTCCATTTTGAAACGCTCCTGTCATTTCCCGTTGCCTTGTGGAAACAAGTCAAAAATCAATTCTCTGCATCTGTCTACCAGAGAATCTCTGGTCTCTCTTCAATCCCCCCACTGCTTTTTATGACGACTCACATGAGCTAATCAGAACATCTGATGGCGGGAAGCAGCACATTTTATCCCTCAGTATCCATTTTGATAGAGGCTTGAATCTCTGCTTTCTATTTTTGAGGTCATTCTGCTGACGTCACCAGTAAGTAAGTAAAAGTTTATTTCTATAGTACAATATTTGTGCTTACAGTGCAATTCAAAGACAGTTCAAAGACACTGAGATGCAAAGACACTCAGATTCAAAGACATTCAGACAGCACATTAGGCATGTCAGACTAAGAAATACCCTAAAAGCCACCATAGAAGGCATAAGTTTCATATGCTTAGAAGTATACAATCCAAGAGTGAGTACACAGTAATCTTAGGCAAAAGCAAGCTTAAAAAGATGAGTCTTTAGCTTCTTTTTAAAGATGTCCACAGTGTCTGCTGCTCTTAAAACCAAAGGGAGAGAGTTCCACAGTTTAGGAACCATCACTTCAAAAGCATGGTCTCCTTTAGTCTTGACTCTAGACCAGGGGTGGTGAACTCCTGAGATTCAGAGAGCCAAAAATAAAACCCCATTACTCCAAAGAGCCATAAGATGCCTTCATCGCACATTTAATGACATAAAACAAGCCAGTAAACTTCCTTAAAACACGGCTTTCTTTAAATAATACAGATCTCTTTAACATCTCAATTTTTTGGTGTATATACAAAACACTACATTCTCAAAGAGATCAAGTTAGAAGGGAATTCTTAACACGACCCCCACCCCCACCCCCCCTCTCCAACCAGCTGCAAAAGCCCAGAACCTCCAAAAATAAGAAGCTCCGAACATCCAAGAATACATTTTCCATGATATCTCAGTGAAGTTTTGTGTTGCAGTTCTTTCTCAAAGCTGGATTGTAGACTGCAGTCAGCATTTGGCCTCTGTCATGTTAAGTAAAAATCCTATTCTACAACAAACAAACATTTAATATCAGTAACACCTATATTTTTCTCAAAAAATCCAAGTTTATTCTCTTGAATCTGCACTCAACCCTCCCATCACATGAATTCTTACCTGCTTTTGACTCAGTGGGACTTCTGTTTGTTTTCCACAATGGCCTGGGTTGAATTCTGTTGTGGCAACTCAAAGCAGTTCTTTCAAGTGGGTGTCCATGAGAACAGATCGATGCTTGGATTTGATATGTTGCAACAGCGAAGTCTGACACAACAGGCAAAATAGTTTGCCATTTCTCTCCACAAAAAAAAANAAAAAAAAAAAAAATATATATATATATATATATAAATCCTTCCATGCTGGTAAAAACATTCTGTGCTCCTCTTTATATTTTCGTTTAGTTTTTGCACTTTGCTAGCACCACCATGGAAGTACACTCAGGCCATTAACAGACCAGCTGTAGGCTAGTTGGAAAAAGTGCAGCACCCACGCTGAGGACTGTGGTCGCGAATTGCAGCTGCACCTTTTTTTTTATCCGTAACATCAACATACATGAGTAGTGTCTTGATCTCATTGTGAACAAAACTTAAAAGAACAATATGAGCTGCACTGAACCAGTTCTAGAGCCACGGGTTTGCCACCCCTGCTCTAGATTGAGGAACACTAAGCAATCCCTGATTGGAAGACCTGAGAGACCTACTCGTAGCATAATGCTGTAGAAGCTCACTAATATAGGCAGAAGACTGATGTGTAGCATTCTATAAATAAGGACCAGAATCTTCAGTTATTTCTAAATTTTATGGGAAGCAATGTAAGGAAATGAAAAGAGGTGCAGCTTTTGGAAGATCTGATCAGAAGCCTTTCAGCGGCATTCTGAACTGCTTGTAGGCAATCCAGGGATGAAGAGCTTAGGTTAGTGACAATGGACCTGCAGCATGCACTGGGGTGGTTTGAAGAGGGGCAGGATCCAGATTTCCAAATCTGACACCATAGTCTCCTGGAAAACGATGGACCTGTACCCTCCAGGTGGAGCCTGCATGGCTGTCTTGATGAGTGAAGGGAGGATGGCACATGATTGGCAGGTGGATTAGGGCATCATACACAGCGATGCAGACGTTGTATTGAGCCGTTATGGTGAAATAGGACTGAACCTGAAGCTGAAGCTTTCGATTTTCCAGTTGATCCACGTTCACATTCTCACCCTCATCTGGGTGGTGACTTAAAGGATGATATCAGCAATTTTTCATGTTTAAGCCCAGTGAATACTACCCGCATTCAAGGTACAATACTGATGAGCAATTTCCAAAACTTAAAACCGCATTTTAGTTTTCCTGTTATTTTTGCCAGATCCTCTAATCTTTCAAAATCAAATGTTCAGGTGATACACCCACCTTAAAATTCAATGTTTCACCTGCTAACACGTACTGTACATCTGATTCTAGAAAAGAATGGGCATTTTTAATGTCTCAGTAAAAGCCGTCTTACCCACTATGCTCCAATGTCACACCCGGCCGGAATGAGAGGGAATCTCTCTTTGAATTGCCTCTCCTGAGGTTTCTTCCATTTTTTTCATTTATACATTAAGGGTATTTTTAGGGAGTTTTTCCTCATCTTCTTAGTGGGCTGGGGCAGGAGCCATTAATGTGTGGGCCAATAAAGTATGTGATATTGGGTTATACAAACTAGTGCAGTGCTCATTCAAAACGTGACTGTTCGGACTTTATGGTGTGTGCTGCAGCCTGCCATAATTTTGATCTGCGCATCTTTGTGAGCTAGCTTTGTTTGTTGTACAGCGCGAAAGCATGTGCTGCCATTTGCTGTAACAATGACACAGTGTCTCAATCAGTGGCAACAGGTTGAGACCATGCCACTAGACCAGAGCATATGCTGCCATACCCAGAAAGTATCCTGCCGTGTGGACTACTTTTTACCAGCACAGCGGTTCTCAATTTGAGAACCGCTTTACATGTGACACTGCATGTTCTTGGGTTCTGAGCAATAAACCTATCGAATAATTTCAACTTTATACAGTGCTGGGTTCTAGAGATGTTGGTGCCACAGACAGACAGACAGATTCCTGCCTTTATATTTAGATAAACTTGACTTGACTGGACTCCTGGAACTATATTGCAAATGTATATTGTCTTCTGTGCATCTCCGTTGTGGACCAGTTGAATAAATGTCGACAAAAAAACCTAATAGAGATGTTGTTTGGTGTGATGGATTACGTATCTCAAGCACATTTTAATTTTAAAATCATACAGCAATGAACTGAAAACAATGGCAGTCTTGAAGGTAGGAAAAAAAAATTCTAAAATGTATTGCTGCAGTAGTATTTTTGTGAAATAGCTGTCCACAACGTAAGATGTATGGAGGTTGTATATGTTGGGCTCAAGCATGAAGTATTGCTGGTATTGTCCTTTCAAAACATGACTGCAGTTACAGTGACAAAAAGGAGTTTCCTCCATGGGGTGTGTGACCTCACCCATGAAGACATGATGAGAGCTGAGATATCTAGAGAGAGCTCAGATTGGAATACCTCAAGTTGAAAGGAGTCCAGGTGGATCAGACATTATTTGGGTGACTCCTCGATGCCTACTGGGTGGTATGACCAGCTAGATGGAGACCGCAAGTCAGACCCAGAACATGCTGGGGGCATTACATGTGCCATCTGGCGTGTGAATACCCCGAAATCCCTGAAGAAGACTTGGAGGACGTGGATGGATGAATTTGCCTGTCATGTATCGGTGCCTGTACCTGCTGCTGTTCTAAAAAAATCTTGAATCGAGTCCATTTGTATGGGAAATGGCCACTGGACTGGCCTTTTTTTCCACTTGTTTTAAGAAAATGAAGCTTTTCAGACACAATATCAGACAAGATGAGTTGTTGTGATGATATTTTTTTACATACATGTTTCAGTATGTTCCCAGTCAAAACAATAAAATGGAAAATTTTAATTAAAAGTATAGAAAATTGTCCTCAGAAACATCTGACTACATATGTTCTCTTGACTTAAAACCTGTTATTTCACACCTGCCAGTCAGTGAATAAAGAATAGGGATGTAGAAAAGCGAGTAGAAATAGGTCAATCTGATCGCAATTAACACCAACCAAAGATTTCAAATTATATGAAGACATAGAGGAAATAGAAAAGTGAGAAATTTAAAAAATGAACCTTTAATCACAGGGTACATGGGGTTCTAAATGTGATTTCTTCCTCTCAGCAGTTCACCTGCTGACCAGCAAGATTCCACACAGCTAAGAAATACTCTCAGCTGGGGAAGATATACAGGTGGGCAACATGAACGAATAGGGATGAGGAGAAACAAATGGTGGTTAAAAATAGTTCAAACGGTGAAGGAAACGGTGTATTAGATGAAAGTGCACCGCATTCAAACGAGCACTGGGACTTTGCTGCGTTATCCTCGGCTGCTCTCGCTTTTAGAACATCTGTCACTCACATCGATGCTGCTTTAACTTAACTGCTCACATGCTAGAATAATTAATACTGAAGTCTATAAATCCATGCAGGTGCACAACTTGCGTCAATGCAAGATGTGCACAATTAAAGGGATGTTTGTTTGCATTTGCATTGTTTAGCAACTGCTTTATGTAGACATAAACTTATAATTTAGATCATTTGATGTAAATATGCATATCAGGATACAGATACAGCATTTTTTTTCCACTTTTTTTAAAGGTAAGGCAAGTTTATAGCCCCATTCAAACGCAAAGGTAATTCAAAGTGCTTTGCATTAGGCAAAATGCATTTAAATATTTAAAAGGCAATAAAGAAAAAGCAAAGTTGTAGCATTTAAAAGACAAAGAGGAGGGGCATAAAATGAGATAAAATATAAAATAAAATCAGAATAAAATCAAATGAAATCAAATCAAATTGAATAATCTTTATAGTGCATTTATAGTGCAGAATTAAAGGCAGACCACACTGAATTTACACACCAAATTCTATTTATTGGTCATGGGAAGTACATTTCAGCATGTGAAAAAAAAAAAAAAAAAAAAANTTTTTTTTTTTTTTTGGCTGTAGAGAAGCTGTGCAAAGTCAGGAAAACTGACCTCTATGACATCACAAAGGTTACTTCTGTTGGTGCTAAAGGCTACAAGTCTGAAAACCAAAGGCTTTCACAGAAATCTCGCAAATTTGGGAAATTTACAAGAAGTTCAGGAGAGCTAATCAAAGTTGTAGTCCAAACAAGAAACAGGAAACAGGAAGTAACCATTCTCTACAGCCACAAAAGCCATTATGAAGTTGTTTTCACATTATGACATTATGACAGCAACTGAACTGTGTCAAATTGGTGGAGTTCCTCTTTAACATTACAGTTGTAGACGTATTTGCCTATTTCTTGAAAACTAAGACACCCACATCTGAAAAAAGCAGGCGTGTGTATCCTATGATGGATTATCAATAAGTCAATAACTTTTACCTTGATCCAGATATTGATTCAGATTTGGTAGATTAAAATATATGCTCAGACAAGGGTCACATTTATGACATCCCTGTACATTAACAACTGGGTGAGAAACAAACTACTACCAATGTGTAGCTAAGCTAATGCTGATTCAGCAGAATTTAAAATAAAAAGGTTTTGACATGTTTTCAATAGTTATGGATAGGGATCCAGAATAAGATGATGTCTGCCGTATCGCTGAACAATGAATTTGCATGACAAATCTTTTTTTTTTTTTACATATTTCACTTCAAGGAGTTGAACAGTAAAAACAGAAGACTTGTGGGTCTTGGTGAAGGTATGAACTCTGAGAAAACTTGAAATGTGAATGCAAATACTGACTTGAAATCATGAACAATATGAGTCAAAATGTAAGGAGCTATACCTACAATGGCATATTAGGAGAGCAAAAATAAGGAGAGCATTATTTTGAGATTTCAAACTTGCAAATTTGCGAGTTTTTAAATTTGAAAATTTGCCAGTTTTAAAAGTCTGTATGCTATGATAATTTGATGATTTTGTGCTAAAAGCACAACTATTTCTTTATTGCCAAATCCAGTGCAAAGGTATAATTTAATAATGTCATGGAATGCAGGTATTGATTTCCATTTTCATTATTGTTTTTGGATGAGCAGTTTTTGAATTGAGCTGTGCCAGTTGTTTTTTTTATGTAATAACCTTTAATGTGAGTACATGACCTTTAATAAGGCCATGTACTCACATTAAAGGTTATTAAATTATACCTTTCCATTGGATTTAGCAACAAACAAATACTTGTTCTTTTAGCGCAAAATCATCGAATTATCATAAGCATACTGACTTTTAAAACTGGCAGATTTTCGAGTGCTAAAACTCGCAAATTTGTGAGTTTAAAGTTGTGGCCTTAATACACTGTCTTATATACCATACACCATGTCATTTAAAATCATTTCTAATCATCCACTGATTGTATAGTTTAGGTTGAAAATGTATACCTGTCGCCGTTTTTCACTCTCACTATCATCTTACAATAATTTATGGATCCCATATGATGGTTGAATCCAACTGTAAACAAAAGCAGCAAGCAAAACTTCCTGTTTGCTGACAAAACATGAGCAGATGGCGTTTAATGTAGCATCCTTTCATTACCTTCTCTGGGAAATCTGGCACTCGAACCAACTGAAGAAACCCAGAAGCCGTTATTTTATCTTTGGATAAATGGAGCTGGAGCCTGTTTTTTCTTATATCTGTGTCATCGTGGACGCGCTGCACACCAGCTGTCATTGTTATTTTTGTATTACCTAACCAGCAAAAGCAGGACATCTGTGTGCACGAGAGGGAATATATGTAGGATTTTTTTGATCATGCATTGATGCTCCAGCAAATCGACATATTTTCTAATGAGGATCTGGTTCAATCAGAATGAATATGATGCACTCTGACTTATACTATTACATAGCATTTATCGATAATGTCTGGCTACAGGAAGCTCGCCAAGTAATCCGACTCGATTGTTGCCTTTTGATCAGATTTCATGAGTATGTATAAATATATTTGAACATCCTGGATTCTATTGCAGAAGATATTAGTCTTCTGCTGTCTAAATACTGTTCAAAACACTTTTCTTCAGATAAGAACTGTAAAAACATTGGCTCATGGTGATGTACATCCACAAACATCCAGATCAGCTTCCAAAAACTAACTCTAACAACTCACAGATCATCAGGCCCCCTACTGGTGTTGACACTGATTTTGTGCATATACCAAAAGGACCATACCGTCAATTTTAAGCCCGTTAAATACTACAATACTACAATACAGGTTACTGACAAACAATTTCCAAAATATAAAATGCCCATCTTAAAATTCAATGTTTCGCCTGCTGACACTTATGCACGATTGCAGAAGGCACAGCCGTTTTAATTTCTTGGTAAAAGCTGTCTTCTCCTGTGACTACATTCCGTGGCAGAGACATACATTGATTGTTTTCCATGCAGCTCCATGTTGGATTAGTTCAATAAAGTTATATTGACAAAAAAACTTAATAGACATTGTGTTCGCTGTAATGGATTATGTATCTCAAGCACATTTCAAGTTTCTGCAAGTTTATTTTAACAGCATACTGGAATGAACTGAAGCCAATGGCAGTCTGGAAGGTAGGAAAAACAATTCTAAAATGTACTGCTAAAGTAGTATATTTTGGGAAATGACAGTAACATAACATGCATGCATGTTGTATTGAGCTCAAACATGCAAAATGCTGGTATTATCTTTTAATTTGCCTCTTAACAAGCAAGTATAAGGAAATTCACTTTTTTAAAAAAAGATCCTGACATGCGACAGTAATAATCCCAACTGTCACTTGTTTTTTTTTGTTTTGTTTTGTTTTGTTTTTTTTTTGTGGAAGTGTGTTTGTGACTATTACTTGGAGGAAGAAATGAGGAGGGGAGGGGCTGGGCCGATGCCAGTTTTCCCACCATGTGGAGGTGCCGGCATGAATAAGCATTTGCATAAAGCAGGTGGGCAAAACAGTTGAAATGTTTGACAAAACCCTGGTGGGCAATGCTTGCTTCACAGTGCATTAAACATTAATGAAAGCCGATTAATAAAAAAGAAAAAAGAAAAAAACATACTCAAAAAAAAAAAAAAAACNAAAAAAAAAAAAAAAACGTGTGGATTTTAAAAGAAGTAGCTGCTGACTTATTTGCTGCTGAAGCGTTTCTGTCGCACATGCATCTTCATGCTTTCAATACAGATTTATTGGTATGCTGAGTGATAAATGAGACCTATTATTGCTACAATTCCCTGAAGACAGATGTTAACACACATGCATACATACTCCAACCAACTCACACACACACACACACACACACACACACACACATATACACACATATACACACACGCTCAGCGTNCTCACACACACACACACACACACACACACACACACATATACACACATATACACACACGCTCAGCGTTAACATGGATGTCGGTTGGTGTGCTGGCAGGAAGGTGCTACCATGGTGCCACTGTGGACTTGAATTGTACATGGCTTGGAGAAAGTGATGAGTTACCTGCAGAGCACCAGACTGCTCTGGAAAATAATCAACCGTGTGTGTGTGTCCGTGTGTGTGTGTGAAGATGTCCTTCCTACTGACAGTGCAGAACAGGTGGGTCCTACAGTGGAGCGTGCCAGCACTGCAGAGGTTGCATGGATGGATGCAGGGGGGTGGAAGTGGGAATCTCCGCATGGCCAGCCAGAGCAAACACGATGCCTCTCCCTCCTTTTCTTATATCCTTTCTCTTTTCTCTTCTAAAGGCTCCCGCAGACAGTGAAATTACAGCAATTTTATAAATTCTCTGCAAGCTGCGACACAGCTCTCATGCATGACATCGATTTTGACATATGCAGACTGAACGATGATAATGCCTGCTGAATCGTAGGCTACGATGCAAGTCGAAAGAGAAAACAGGAGCATAGAACGTCATCGGAGTGCGTCGTAGATCTGCGCTGGTCTTGTGGAAAATAGTAAAGCTAAACAAGAAGCAAACCTTGGCTTCTGTGTATCGAAAACCTCCAAAGAAGAGGAGGAGGAGGAGGAGGAGGAGGAGNATCTCATCTATCAGGGCTCAGTTGAAGATGGAGTAAAGGAGGAGGAGGAGGAGGAGGAGGAGGAGGGTAGAGTGTGGACCTGGCTTGCTATTCCTCCGCTATTTCTCTCCATGCTGCATCCACCTTCAATCGTCATGGTAAATGCTGCAGGCGACGTCGCGCATAAATACGATTTTCACATCATACATTTTGCCTCCATCTCTTCAGTTTGGGTACTTGTTGTTTTTTCTGCAAACTTTATTCAAAATGGTGCTAACAGTGTCACTTTGACTGGCACGTCATTTCATGCTGCATTCCGATTGGTTGATTAGTAGACGTACAGCAGGCCATAGCTGGAGTCAGATTGTGAGACTGTCATCCGAAATTTTTTGACAGAATTTCGTCCCGGGCTCTCTTTTGGTTTCAAGACTGTTAAATCGTCCAGCTTTGAACCCGTCTCACAGTACGACCTATAGGACCACCATTTTGGAGTCACGAACAAAGATACCACCATGTTTCCTTCACATTTGTCATCTTTGGTCTGGGAGACACCTAAAATCATACCGTCTTTAGGAGGCTTCATCTTTCAGAGTCTTGCTTTTCACACTTCCTCCATGTTGGTGCTCTCTCTCTCTCTCTCTCTCTCTCTCTCTCTCTCTTATTGTATATGATTTAAGTGAAGGAACCGTGATGTAACATGGTGTGCAATGGCCAGTCGAGGCCCAGCGGGGGGGCTTGAAAGTGAAAGGCAGAGGTAATGAGCACACGTGTGGAAATGCAAATGAGTCTGCACACGATTTTAGCCACACACTCGCATACAGAAACAAATCTGCTAGAGAGCAATCAGAGTTCATACCCCCACCAGCCTGCATCATTCTCTCAATTTGTTATTTTAATAGCAGCAGTGAGGAGAATACCCAAATCTTGTCTGGGAATACTGAGGCTTTGGATGAACAGTGGAAAACACAGTGAGCAAGGCTGCATTTATGCTGCAGGTCTTGATGCCCAATTTGGATTTTTTTTTTAGTTTATAGCAAGATTTTTTTTGTCATACTTTAGACCTTAAAGGATCATACTGGTGATCGTGCATGTTTCAGCCCAATACATATCCATAAACATTGGGAAACATTTCCAAAAATGTACACTTTAGGGGCAAATTTCAGAATTTTTTCTTCCAGACTGCCTTTGGTTTCAGTTCCTTGATTCACACGATAAAAATAAACTTGTAGAGACTTGAAATGTACTTGTGATAAATAATCCGTCACAGTGAACATTATGTGTTGTGTCTCTGGGGGGGGGTGGAAAAGAGTCAAGANTAAATAATCCGTCACAGTGAACATTATGTGTTGTGTCTCTGGGGGGGGGTGGAAAAGAGTCAAGATGTGGAAACTGTATACTGAAAGGAACTTTATTTTGCTTTAACTTGAACTCCACATCTTTCATACAGGCAGCCATCTTGTCATCTCCTACTGCTCACAGGCAACGCATCAGTAAACCCCGACTCTTAACCAATCACAGTCTACATCTGAATCAACCAATTATCATTAGGCTTTCATACCTTAAAGGACCATACTATCCATTTTGCATGTTTGAGCCTAATATATTCAATTTTCATACACGTTACATTACTGACAATCATTTCCCAAAGGATAAAACGTATTTCAGCTTTCCTGATAATTTGCAAAATCTCTTAATCTCTCAAAATCTAATATTCAAGCGATACACCCAACGTAAAAATAAATGTTTCGCCTGCTAATAGTTACACAGCCTTATGAAGTACAGTCCTTTAAATTTTTCCATAAATGCAGGTCTTCTTTTGGGACTATATTACCTGGTGGATGCATACATTCACTCCACACTTGTTATTGCTCTTAAACTCTAAAATTACGTAACTTCTAAAAAAAAACCTGAATACACATCTTGTTGGTGATGATGGATTACCTATCCCAAGAACCTTTCAAGTATCAACAAGTTGATTTTAATAGTGTACCAGAATGAACTGAAACCAGTGGAGGCCTGGAAAGTAGGAAAAACATTTTTAATTCACCGTTCCAGTTTTATCCTTTGGGAAATGATTATCAGTAACATTACATATATGAAAATTGAATATATTAGGCTCAAACATGTAAAATGTGGTATGGTCCTTTAACCTTTCCTTTATTTTCAGAGCACCACATTATGCAAAGTAACTTTATTTATCCAACACGGAGCTGCACAAAGGACGATGTATGTCTCTGCCAGGAAACATAGTTCTAGGAGAAGACGGCTTTTACAGAGAAATTAAGATGATTGTGCCTTCTACAATCGTGTTAGAAGGCAAAACATTGAATTTTAAGGTGGATGTATCATCTGAACACTTCATTTTGAAAGATTAAGGGATTTGGGAAAATAACAAGAAAACTAGACCACGGTTTTGTGTTTAGGAAATTGGTTGTCAATAATGTAACATGTATGCAGATTGTATATATTGTGCTCAAACATGCATGATCGCCGGTATGATCCTTTAAACAACTTGCATGTGCAAATGAGGGTTTAGTGTCTGAGACAGGAGCAAACAAAACACTGCAATGGAAGCAAACGACACAGAAATAATTGTACAAGGTTTTGCTTTCAGAAGAATCTTTTAAAGTCCACAGTGACTTCATTACATTTGAAGGTGGAAAAAAGCATGACGGCTCTTGTTGCAGCTTGAGAATGAGCAGCAACAATCGGTGCTACCTCAACCGTTTTTTAATGTATGGGAATTTATGATGGAATTGTGGAAAAGTATTTAAAAAAAAAACAAAAAACAATGTGGATCAGGAGTTATCTGTTATTCAGTTTAGTTATTATTTAGTTTTTTTTTTTTTTTAGATAGATAACTATCAAATGAACAGAGCCAAACTGCCTCCTTGGTGGAGGTAAAAATAAAAAGAATTTCAGGTGAGAATCAACTCACTGTATATTAGTTTTTTAAGCCATGCAGCCAATCAAATGGAAAAATACAGTGAGCTCAAAGTGAGCTTATAAAAGATTTGGACAGAAACTCTTTTTTGTATTGTTTTGACTTCATGTGTATTTTTTTTTTTTTTTTTTNTTTTTTTTTTTTTTTTTTAGTGCACAAACCCCAAAATGAGCTATAACCATGTGTAGCTTGTCGGCTTAAATTTTCAGCCATTTGGAAGGAAAAACCTCACAACATTCTTTGAGTATCTTCCATCTCCATATGTGTCTGAAAGCATTTAGACAGATAGCTTTAAGCAAAAGAGAGTTTGGACTTGTTATTATTTCTGTATGATGGCTTCCAGATGGCTTTATGGTGCCGTAATGGATCCTCAGCTCCATAAAGGGTCATTCTGTGGTCACGGCTCCACATGATGGATTTGAGCCTTACAGGTCTATACACTGCATTCATAAGGTGCCAAGTGCTGATTTAGATTAGGCCTTAATTATAAGTAATTATCATGTTCGAATAGATAATACACTGAGTACAAGAATATATGACGTAAGGCTGATATTCCAGTCATAATGTGTCACATGATCTTTTTGATCAGAGTTAAAGGACAATACTGGCAATTTGGCATGTTAGAGCCCAGTTATTTTCTGTTATGTTACAATTATGTTTTGACAATCATTTCCCAAAACATACTACTGGAGTGGTAGGTTTTTGATCTTTTTTTTTTTTCCTGCCAGACTGTTGTTGGTTTCAGTTCATTCCAGTATGCTACAAATATTAAAAACTAAGCCAAAATATGGTTTTATCTTTTGGAAATTGATTGGCGGTAACATAATGTGTATGCGGATGGTATTTATTGGGCTTAAACATTGCCATGGCAAAATTATCAGTATGGTCCTTTAACATTCACTGACTGTTCATGTTGTATTCTCTAAAGTGATAAACATGTCATGTGACTGCAGAATAAAGACTGTTTTTGCTCTAATATCACTTCACAGCATGACAGCATATTAATGATGAAGTTCATGATGTCGTGACAAAAATCTCGATACCAACAAATCCAGATGAGCATAAACGCCTCACAAAAATAATGAAATCTAGCTGACTAAATGATATAAAATCTGGTGAAAATGCTCCAGAACTTTGACTTTTTTTTTTAATTAATTTACTTAGATTTAATTGAATTTGGCAAACACATATTGCACAAGTTTGTACTCACAGGTTTACAAGCTTGTATACGAGCTGAATCCAGGTGTTTATGAATATATATTTGGTTTTGTTTTTAAACTTATGGCTATACTTACACAGTGAATATGTCTGTACACACATACACTATGTGTTTTTTCAGCAGGTATATGTACGTACTAATTGTGTTAGGTGTGTTTGTATCAGTGGTGTGCCAGGGCCAGCAAAGCCTTCTCTGCTGGCCTAGAGATGGTCAGAATCATTAAATTATGTTTTAATAATTTAATACATATTTTAATTAATGCTATATGTATTTTACAGAGTTTGTTCTTCCCATCAGTTTTGTTATTAACTTCATTTCATCGCTACTCTCTCCCTCAGTTTCGCTGCTTCTGGTGCAGCTCATCTCAATTAGAGCTTTTATCCAATCAGATTTTCCCCCTGTGCTGTCTCCGGGTGAAAAAAAAAAAAATCTAGCCTGAGGCCTACAGAATCTGGAGTGAATCCCCTCTGCTGCTATTCAAGTAAATGGGACAATGTTGTTGATTGTCATACAGTATTCTTTAACCAATCAGATTTAGAGTTTGCCATGTTGGGCATATTCTTTTATACATCAGGGCCTTCTAGCTGGCCTTGGCCTACGTCATCAGAGTACAGCATTATGCTAACAGCTAAACAGCCTGCCAGAAATTCATTAGGAGAAGAGAGCCGGTTAGCTTAGCTAACTCACGTAAACCTAGCTAGCACATAACGTAGCATTAATGTGTATTTAAACTTTCTTTCTTGACGTTTAGATTTTTAGATGTAGTGCTTTAGATTTTTACTTAGTCCTGNTTAAACTTTCTTTCTTGACGTTTAGATTTTTAGATGTAGTGCTTTAGATTTTTACTTAGTCCTGTTATTTTTTAATGGCTGAAGGAGGAGAAGAAATGGATTTACAACGCTTTTTTTCACATTTTGGAACTGAAATGCACCGATAATGAACAACCGTGTTGTTAAACTCTTTCTAAAGACAGAAAGGAGGATGGACTTTGTCTTCAGATGATGAGCAGCTTTGGTAAGTCTGATGGATTTTTATGTGGCTGGAATCTGTGGAGAAGCCTGTTGAATCTGATTGTGTTATTTGTGTTTTACAGCATTTTTGCTTACTTGCTGGTCGTATGAGTAAATGTGATGGTTGTTGTGAGTTTGTTCTTGTTTCTTTGGTAATGACACTGATTTAGGCTATGCCATGTTTATATGTGATGCAGCATCCTGTCATAATGCGTAATAATGCTACATCCTATTCATGTCTCTGCAGTTAGTGTGTTGTAACTGTCATAGGTGTTGATCCTCATGTTAAATCACTTTATTCCACTCAATAAAGGTTCTGTCACAGAATATGGGCTGGTTACATCAAATAACGCAGCTTATAGTCCTAGTGTCATGGTGAGGTTATTTGAAGGTGGTTTAATTGTGGGAGGATAGCTCTGGAGGCCTGGGTGTAAAATACACGGCCTGCCACTGGTTTGTATAGTATTTTGGGTTTTTTTTTTTTGTGGCTGGTAAAACTACACAATCTGTAGTCAATATGCTTCAGTATGCACAATTTAATAATAAGATTCTTTAATATTAATATGAGATAATGCTTAATAATACATGAATAAAAACAGCACAAAAACTCATTTACGCAGACACTTCCTCAGGATAAAGTGATGCTGAATTTGCTATACGCTGATTCTTTGTAAATTAAAACACGGGAGAGAAAGAAACACACACCAGATAATGAGATGAAAAAAGTAGAATGACTTCAAAAAGCCTTTTTTTTTTTTAATTAAAATGTTTTGCATGAAAAATCATAATGCCTCAAAAAAGTCTAAAATGATGCTGATATTAGAAAATAATAGAAGATATGTGAGGTCTTCAACATGTAGTATAAATTATCTAAATGATTAGTTATTGTACTGAGAAAGGTCAAAACTAGATGAACAAATGTTTGGATATGATCACATAATCTGACATCACTAATCAAACAAAGGCATCAAAATTTAATTTGTTCATAAACGTAACCATCATCATCATCATCATCATCATCATCATCATCACCATCATCATCATGTGTCAGAGCTGAAAGGAAGTCAGTTAGAAATAATTTCCTCTGTATAATTCAATGCTGCATTTTAATTGGAAGGATCAGAGGCATGATGCAGGTTTCGTGAGTACAGAACTAGGTGCAGACTCTCTCCCGTTCCTGCTTACATGAATGTGTGTGTGTGTGTGTGTGCGTGTGAGAGAGAGAACGAGCGATAGAGTGAGAGGTAAAACAAGAGCCGATTGAATGAGCCCTTAAAAAGACAGAATCTGAGACGTCCTATTCTCACTCAGTGTGCACGACAGTTCTATAGCAAGTCATGTCAAGTCACACATTATTGTAAGGCATTTTTAGAAACAGCTTAGGCTAAGACCTTCACAACAGATGAATGAGCAGTGTGTCTCCACCATTTTATATCTTGGATTGTGTGTTCTTGAGTTTCTCTGTGAGTTTGATGAGACGGAGGTCTTCATGCGACGCACAAAGATTCTGAATTACAGAGAATCAGAGCTTGAGTTCAGCCTAAACTGTATCCAAAAAAAACAACACATTTCAATGATGTTCACCTATAAGCACAAACCTCCTACCTGACAAACTGAGATTATACTAACACATAATCTCCATGTGTCTTTTCAGTAACGACTACAAGTAGAATGCCATATCAGCCATATGAGTTATATCAGCACCATATCAGCCATATCAGCTATATCAGCACCATATCAGCGATATTAGCACAATATCAGCCATATCAGTAAGCAAGAATTTAAAGAAAGTTTTTCAAACAAATATTATTATTATTATTATTATTATTATTATTATTATTATTATTATTATTATTCAGAAAAGAAATAGCGAGACCTTGTAAGAGAGTGATGTGTGTGTGTGTGTGTGTGTGTGTGTGTGTGTGTGCGTGCGTGCCCCTCTGCTGTTTATCCACAATTTTCTAATCTTAGGTAGAGTTAAAAACAATGTCATACTGACTACCCCGTATTCAGAGCGGACCCAACTGGCCAAGGACATGAGATGAACACACACACTCAGTGCTGCACACAGCACACACACACGTGCACAAAGTTGATTATATAATCCAGTTAGATTTAAATGCTAACTTGAAGAACCAAATTGATCTGGGAAGTCTCAGTTTACAGCAAGTGAAGTGTGTGTGTGTGTGTGTGTGTGTGTGTGTGTGTGCGTGTGCGTGTGTGTGTGCGTGTGTGTGTGTGTGTGTCAGAGTCATGGAGCAGAGTGTTTTTAAAGCACAGTGTGTTTAAATTAAAATGACACCATAGCTGAAACATGTTTCTGAAAGACATTAGCCTGTATGCTGATTTTATTGACCTTTCTATGTCCTAAATACAGAAATATAAGGAATCATATTGTGTATGTGTCTCTATGTGTGTTCATGTGCATGTGTGTATTACCTCTATACTGTATCATGGGAACGCAACAGACACTCCATATTAAACAAAGGGCACTTTAATCTAAGCAGTCTGATTGATTAGTGATGCTGTGCTGATAATTCCTGTGAAACAAGGTTATCTTTGCCTTGTGAATGTGACAACAAAGCTGATTAACCATCTGTCATATATATATATATATATAATGTCTGTATCCGCAATAATTTGAGGAAAACTGTTCAGACAGCAAACATGGTTGTTGAATAAAAGCCGGGACACCTGAGAGGACAGTCTTTGGGGGGATAACGGGCTGATATTTCTGCCGTAACCACAAAATCAAGGCCAGGATCACTCTTATTAATGCTAAAATGAAAAGATATGTTCATACAGGAAGCATAAAAATATTAGAGGAAATCAGAGGAAGAGGCAAACTGAACGTGAAGAGGTAATCCCTCAAATTACAGCAAAATATTTCAAGCGATGCAGAAAATTGAAAGCTAATAACCTTCATACAGCACTCTGGTCCATTCATTCATTTATTCCCGTGTAGGATCAGAGATGGGCCGGAGCAATCCCAGCATGCACTGGGAGGAAGGCGTATGAGTGCGTTCTGAAGCTCTTAGTTGTTTCCACGTTTCTCTCACTTACGTCTTCCCTCTCATTTAAGACGACAGGAAAAGAGGGAAGGAAAACTCTGTTCATTATATCATATGTTGACTGAAATACTAAACTGTTTAGAGAGATATTTCAGTGATGATTTTGAAGGATGTCCAGGTGACCAATGTTTTGTTTTTATTTTTTTTTTTGTTTTTTTTTTTTTTTGTAATGTATCATGTTTTTAATCTTTTTATATTGCAGGTAGCCATCTTAGCATCTTGGCATGGGAGGACGGATGAAAAATTTGCCAAGCTTGGTTATATCAGGCATATTTATATTTTAATTGTTATTAATGTGTCCTAGTCTAAATAAATAAATTACAAATCAGCTGCAGCCATTTATTAATTCAATTTTCCGGTCAAGATGTATTATTAAAAATGTCACTTGATTTTGTCAGAGCACATCAACAAAGTGAGCGGCAGCGATATAATTTAATGTTTTGTGGTTCTGTTATCGTTCAGATCTACACCGTAACACGTTCAGCCACTTTAACCAGATGACCAATTACAGAAACTAAAACCTAGATAATGGCAATAATTTTACATCTGAGTTGTTATTGTCTATTCACATATTTGATCAGTTCCTTTTGTTCTGATGCCGGATGTCCTATCAGAAACAGATTTCCAGAGAAGGGAAAGATACCAGGCTTCCGCGTAGGATCGTCTCACGTTTCCTCTCTCTCGTCTCCTCCAGGAAGCTTCCTTCATCCTCCATCCTCAGAGCCAGAATAAGAGTATTGGAACATCTTTAAAGGACCATACCGGTGATCGTTCCTGTTTGTACAATCCGCATACATGTTGGCTATATTGTGCATGTGAGTTGTTTGTAGTCTATTGGTGAGTTCCAAGTTCTTATTTGATCGCTCCTCGATCCTCGATCCTCGCGTGATCCAGAAACCAATCCGGTCTGCCATGTTTAAGGATGTTCCAAAGCGCTTATTTCTGTTCTAAGGATGGAAGAGCGAGTGTTCATCTGGGCGACATGAATGAGGAAACGCCAGACCTCCTACGCGGAAGTCTGTTACCTGATAGACACTCCCCTTTACTGGAAGTCTGTTTCTGATTGGACAGATCTGATACACCGAGCTCCAAGCACTCAAACAGCTGATCAGCTGTGTGACAAGTCAAGTCGCTTCAGATAACGCTTTAGGAGCGAAGATGTTTCATTTCTCTTAAATCGTCGCTCTGTCCTCGCTTTTTTTTCTCACATCTTTTCCTCACGTCATCAGTGGGTGGGACTAAGATGCAAGGAAAAGACAAAAGTGAAGGAAATATGGAACCAAAATAAGAACTTGGAATGTACCAAATGTGTCTCAGCTGCAGGTTCTTCCACTCTTCCCTCCATTGGCTGTACCTGGAATCCTGTGAGCCAATCAGCAGACTGGCTGTGGGTATTTAAGGACTGAGAACCTGCTCTTCACAGCCTCTGCTGCCTGTTTGTCTAAGCTGTTTGTGAGGGTGATTTACTATAGCCCTTGTAATGAATTGTGCCTGTCAGTTTTTAAGTAATCTTGGGTTAATTGGTCTGTTTGGGTTGTTTTTTTTTTATTGTGTTGAGCTTTTGTAGACCTTTGTTGCTTTTGGGGAATATCGTAGGGGAGAGCTGCCCTTTTTGTTTGTTCTGGTTTTCTCCTGTTTTTTCTGCACAGCTGGGCAGAAAAAGGCTAGGATTACACTTTTATCTTTGGGTAGCCCATCAGTCTGTCTTTTCTTTCCTAGTTAGGGCCTTTTGTTTGTTAGGTTGACCCTTGACCCCAGCTCTCTCTGAAGCTTTATTTGAATTTCCCACTCTGACAAATAAATGAGAGAATTCATTCAATACTGAAACTCCACCTTGTTACTCTGCTTTATGTTACTCCTTTTTCTTTTCTTTTCCCCAGACCACTTTGGGGATGTAACAAGAAGACATGGTCATTTTAATTTCTCGGTAAAAGCTGTCTTCTTCTGGGACTATATTTCCTGGTGGAGAAATATATCGTCTTCCGTGCAGCTCCGTGTTAGATAAAGTTACTTCATCAAAAAACTGAATAGACATCTTGTTTGTTGTGATGGATTATGCATCTCAAGTGTATTTCAAGTCTCTACAAGTAGTTTTTAATAGCATACTGGAATGAACTGAAACCAGTGACAGTCTGGAAGGTAGGAAAAGCAATTCTGAAATTTACAGTTAAAATTGTATATTTCGGGAAATGGTGGTCAGTAATTAACATGTATATACGGAACATGTATGATCTTATGTTCCTTTAAAGATGTACCGGATCTGGGTCACACTAGGTTCGAGGAGAGAGAGCGATCAGATAAGAGCTTCGTAACGCACCACATATAGATTCTGTTTATTTGTCTCAATTCTACAAAACTGTCACTTCCTCATTTATGTTTTGCAAAGACAGAAGCAAAGCAGAAGTTTATGTGCACTTTAAAACTTTGGTTCTAATCTAATTTAAGCAATAAACTGATTTTTTAAATGTCATGTTAACATAATCGGATTGAAATCAGCATACATCAACATCGCTGTACTCTGAATAAAAGTCCAGGGTTGTAAGTCAACTTATTCAAGCATGTAAATGCACCATTGGTATATAAGCATTCTGCACATATATCTCCTCAACTCTTGAACTTCCTCTCATAAAATGAATAAGCCATTAGTCGTGTATATTCAGCAAACAACTATATATCTTTCTCTATGTTTTTCTTAATTGTAGTACAGATAAATGATCAAATGAGTGTAAATGCAGAGTGTGAGGTGTTGTGCTTACACATCATCCCATCAGATTTGCTAATTTTTCACACTGAGTGATAAACACATTCAAAGAGAAAAATCTGGTGCAGTAACTCTCCAACAGAGTTTTATTGATTTTCAAATGGGGCCATTATCGCTGCTCCATAAATAAGTACCAGCACTGGATTTAATCCATTTATGCGTTATTGAACCTTGTTTGGGGTCTTTTCCTTTGGTCAGCTCTTTAGAATGCTCTCGCAATTAGAATTTTGTCAAAAAGAGGTAAAGCATTTTATTCAAGGTACTAAAAGAAGTGGGAACATTACAGCTTGAAATGCTACTGTTTATTTTATGGTCAAATCAATGATTTGGGCATTTCAAGTGTCTAAAACTAAAGTAAAAGGGAGAGTGTCTATGTTCCCAGGGTCCTATGTTCCCCAGTTCAATATTCTGTCAATGCATATTAAATATTAACGGAATAAACCTAACCCTAACCCATTATGTGTTCTATTGTGCTACATAGAGCCGGGGAACATAGAATCATGGGAACGTAGGAATGACCCCAACTAAAACCCTAACATGGAGCTGCTCTCTTGGGTTCATTCAGAAATGCTGCAATGTTAGTCTCTCCCATGCGTCCTGCAGCTCTTGTTAATGGCAACAGAAAAGGTCAGTAACCCTCCTGGGAAAAACTATTTTACTTCTCCCCAGAGACACACAGCATGACCTTAAGGCTGGTTTATGCTTAAGAAGGTTGTGGAGGCGACAATGGGAAGGTAGAAAATGTGACTTGAATGCGAGCGAAACAGTCGGCCGTGGAGGTTTGAGGGTTGCGCACCGGTCAATTTCTGAAATGACGTGGACAGCGTTTGTGTGATGTAAATGCGCCTTAATCGATGATTGGCTGAAGAAAGAATTGTGGAGGAAGATGAAGTAGGTGTGGAGGAAAGAAGATTGAGAGGACAGAAAAAAACAATGGGGAACAACTTTTTTCATCTTGCAGCCAATGAAAGTAACAGCAATTCTTCCTCTTCATTAATCAACAACAACTCTCTTTTTTTTTGACTGCTTCTGTGTTTTGTTGTGAGTGCCTGAACTGGAAACTACTTCTATTTCTATTGGGTTCATTTTCATTTTTGGGATGTTAAGAGTGGCTTTGTCCTACAGCATCACTTGAAAGTCCCAGAGTTGAAGTGTGCAGTTGTCATGAAAGCCATGAATACCAGGATGCACAGATGGTCTGTTTCGGAGGCATCTGCATCACATCCATGTCAAACATAAAGGCTTTAGGCCCTTCCTGATGACAGATACCCAACTAATCCAGACACGTCTCCTCTGGTAAATCAGAGGCTTATGCTGCGTTCCAGACGACTCAGAACTCGAACATTTCTAACCACCTACTTGGAAAAAATGCATTGGAACAGCACTTGAAGTCGGAGTTCTGACTCGGAAACTTGGATCAAATCCATTGACCTTGACTTCAGAATTATGTCACTCAATATGGCAGCACCTTGGAAGTGAACTTTGTGAATGTAAATAATCAGCAAACAGCTGAATAAAGTGATTTTTCTTGTATGATATTAAAATAAGAAGATCAAAATATATTGCCAAGTTAACTATCTATAAATAATTAGTATATAATTATAACCCTAACCCAATAATAATAACTAACCCTAACCCTACCCTAAGTAACTTTCCTGCACAAATGTTTAATACTAACTACTACTAACTTTACTTTTGCTAGTATTTATTGCTAACTTTATTTATTTAATAGTATTGTTTATATTTGGCGTCATGGGGGCTGGAATGCTTGGAGGTCGGAAGTTGAAATTTTCAACTGGGAAATTCCAGCATCCATCCCACTTTGACTGGAACGCAGCATTATTGGTCAAATCAGTCCCACTTCAGCATGTTCACAACCAGACAAATCAAATCACTGAGCCCAGAGCACAGCCGCAGAAAATGAAATCCTGTTTGTACACTTGTGATCTGGTCTCTTTTCTAAAAAATCTATTTTTTTCTTCTTCGCCCCAAATCTGTTTTCACTCCACTGTGCTGTGAAATTTCAGGACAGCTACCCAATTAATTTCTAACTGCTGGTATGCCAGTCCTATCACTGTAGCCAGCATTACTGTTGACATGTTAGAAAGTGCTTCTGGGACCCATGCCTCAACCGGCTCCGCTGACGGATAAGCCCATGTGTGTGTTTGGGGGGAAGGCAGTAATCCATTCTAAACATATTTGTCGCCTTCTGCATGTGGAATCCACACATTCCTCGCTCATGACTCAGGCAGTCATCACAAAGGAAGCGCAAACGGTCAAGGTTGAGAAATGACTGTCGGTTATTTTCTCCTTGGACAGGATTATAGCATCTAGGAAGAAAAATACCCTGGAATGTGTGCTGGTAGAAGATTACCTGGAAATGAAATTATTCAAATGTGCGAATGCAATGCATGATAAGACAACAGGAGTCTTTGAAATGTCCTTTAGAATATGTGAAACATGTTAAAGATGCTTGTATGACAAAAGGCCATGACACAAAGAAGCTACAGCCAAAGATGTGGAGTGTTAAATTATTGTGGGCCCTGAAGCTTATTCTGAAAGGATTCTGCTTCCTAAACAGGGCACAATGATGATTTCAACATCAGCATCGCAATAGTCATACTGGAAAGAAAGCACTTTAAAGAGACAAAGCAGAACCATCACAGTCACTATATAAATAACAACTTCACACTTATTGATGCCATGAGGAACTTCATCTTCTGCATTTGATCCAGTTTGATTCCTCAGAGCAGCCCGGGAACCAAATCCAGGTCTACAGCCTAGTTCCATTAGCCAAGGGCAAAGGAGGAGCGATAATCTTAAGCTGAGGTTGTGCTGAAACAAAAGACACCAAGCATTTGGGTAAAAAACAAAAACAAACAATATATATATATATAAAGCTAGTTCATGAGGACATGCAGAACAAAATTATGGCAGCTGTGGCACACACCATAAAGTCTGGAGCATATCCTATCTTGCTCAGAGTGTATCCTGCCGCGTGGACTACTTTTTACCAGCACAGCTCAATTCAAGAACCATTCATCCAAACAAGTTCACACATGTACCAACACTGCACGTCCTTGGGTCCTGAGCAACAAACCTGCCGAATATCAACTTCATACAGTGGCGGGTGTGTGTGTCTATCTATCTATCTATCTATGTATCTGTCTATCTATCTATCTATCTATCTATCTATCTATCTATCTATCTATCTATCTGTCGATCTATCTATCAATCTATCTATAAGGTGGTAAAGCAGAGCAAAACAAAAACTAGAAAAAACATTCAAAAACCCCAGAGGGTTATTAAAATATGTGAAGAAGGCTAAAGAAAGGAAATAAAAAAAACAGGCACTCATGAAATATATTTAGAAATATTAGTGCAGTGCCCACTGAAAATGTGCCTGTTCAGACCGGGCCAGACTTTATGGTGTGCACCACAGCCTGCCATAACTGCCAGTGGAGCGGAGGATATGATATGCTGCCATGCCCAGAGCGTATCCTGCTGCACGGACTATTTTTTACCAGTACAGCTCAATCCAAGAACCGCTCATCCAAACAGCTTCACACGTGACACTACACATCCTTGGGTCCTGAGCAATGAACCTGCCAAATTTCAACTTGATACAGTGTTGGGTTTTAGAGATGTTGGTGCTACAGACAGACAGAGAAACTGTCTTTATAAATAGATTTTGAAAAAGATGAATTGGAGCAAAATCAGTTACAAGTGTCTGTGATTAGCAGGATTTCAGAGAAATCCTGCTAATCACAGACTTTAGCCTGGATTGATGGGTGAGCTCTGACAAAGAGCGCATGTTGACTGAACCAGAAAATTGAACAACTGCCCTGGTTTCTGTAAAATCTCTCCAAAGTTTCCAAAAAAAGCTACAGATGGCAAAAGCTGCATGCAGTATATCAAAACCGCTTGCAATGAACACTGCCTGTATACCTCACAAAGGATCAACACTACACAATGCTATCGCTGCTATTCCTGTATAGTTGGAGCATAGTTGCATATGTTTAGCACAACATGTATTTTTATTCAACTGTATGTATATTTATGTCTCTAAGGTACGTGAAGTCCATATGACCTTTAACTCTGTGACTGTACCATCTATTATGTCACTCATTGGTATTATATTCCCATGTTAACAAGACAAATTACCTTTGTGTTTAGCTCTTTTCAGTAAAGAGCCTGAATCTGACCATATCTGCTTATTTCAAACATCAAATGTCTAAAATGTAGAGTTAGAACTTCTATCATCTAAAGGACCTTGCACACAAAATCTACAATTTTGGAGCAAAGACAAAATTAATTTCCTCCTGAAGAGTTCCATCCACATACCTGCCAGCCTGAGGGTCTGAGTAAAAGAGGCTTTTTTAAAACCAAAGCAGGAAGTCAAAGGGTCATCTGCCAGAATGTTCTAACACTCAAAGAGCTTATTTCCAGCATCCCGGTGTCTTCTTATGTCTGAATAATCTTGACAGACTCCATAAATCCATCCCCTCAAAAAGTTCAGTGAAGAATTCTTCTTTTCGTGACAAATGAGACTTTCAGACATTTGTGTTTTGTTTTTCTTTCTTTTTTTGTTCCATTTGATGGTACATTTCTTTATCACAATATTCACTCTATTCCAGCCAGCTGAGTTAGTATCATAAACATAGTGTTAAATAAGAGGGGAAAAAAATATTCTGTGAGTTGCTATTGTGAAATCTCTGGGACCTTATTTTGCTCGTGAATGAACAAACTAGTTGAAGGAATCAAATAATTCTTCAGACACTTTTAGGTAGCAGAAGGCCGAAAACAATGTTTAAAAAGCCATTTTTTTTAATCAATCAAATTGCAGACATTGGGACTTTATGGGACTTTCATCAGGGTGGAGTTCATGAAAAACACCTGATTCCACGTATAAAACATATACTGTAAGTGAACGTCATCATTACATCATTACTTCATAAGTTAGCTACTGTAGTTAATATGTCTCATCATAAGACTCAACACAAAACTTCATTATGTGTGAAAGATCACAAGAAGTGTTGGTGTTTAGAGTTACATCAAATTTAAACATCCAAAAGCTCAAAAAGTTCTGAACAAAGTTGACAAAACTTGGTGAAAAGGTGAGGGAATGGCCCAGGGAAAGACCCACTCAATTAAACTGCAAATCCACTGAAGTGTGGAATAATAAATAAATAAATAATTGATTAAATTTTGCCTCGTTTGTTCAGCCTTGGTGGAGGTATGAGCTGTAATGAGTGACCTTCTCTTTGGCTCTGACATTCACTTCTGATCTCTTATGGAATAATTTGAAACCTGTAAAGCCCTTTAACCCAGTGTGCTTAATTAAATAAAAGCTTTTAAAGATCATTTTAGTCCTTGAAGAATATTTCTCATTCACAACAGGGAGGAAAATTAACAGCCGACACCAAGGAAAGTCATTAAAATGTCTCCTCCCTATATGTAGGAATGTATAGCCTAAGAGGAACTTTGATCTAATTGGTAACTTGATTATTAGTGGGAAAACACAGACGGTCCTGTGTTTGCATGTAATGCGGTGTCGAGCGTGCAGCAGAGCGGAGAGGGTTCAGAGGAAGGACGCTACGGTATCTCTGCCTGTCAGGATGGGTTTGCGTTTGGAGCTGTTTGTGCTTGTTACCGCTGTCGTGGCGAAACAGGAGGCCCTTGTTATCTCCTGTCATCCCGGCAAAACAGGGTTACAAAAAGAAGAAGCACGTCATGAAATACGAAGAGCTACTGAACGGCAAGCTTTTCCTGTACCTCTCAACCCTTCTGCCTCAAGAGGAGATTGCATGTCTTTCTCGATGAAACACAAAAGCAGATGCAGCGGTGATATTTCCTTGCAACTAGACATGGCAATCTTGACTGTCCCTTGTGTCATGTTACATCCTAAACCTATACCGCCCTACTAACTCAGGAAGCTAAATCCTTTATCCCACCTACCGCCTCTGAAAATGGCATTTCTTTTGCTAAACGCCACATTTCACCTTAGACAAAGCCAAGGTAGGCATCAGTGGAGGAGGTGTAGCATTTTGTGTTTTCATCGGGAGTCTTGTACACTGCAGTTAGGCTGTCAGCCTGCATGAGCACCAAGGTAGAAAGGCCAAGAATAGACCTAAGAGCTGCGGGTGACAAAAAAAAAAAAAAANAAAAAAAAAAAAAAGAAAAGTTTAACTATGGAAACAGCCATACAAGCAAATAGTGAACCCAGAGGAAAAGCACTAATAGATGCATTAATTCTAATTTCCATGACTAACTGAGGAAGATTTGGGCAATTAACCTTATTTACCATCACACACATTTAACAAAGAAACTCTACCCAAATAAAGGACTTTGGCTTATAGACAAAACTTGGGGAGAAGTTGGAGGAAATGCTGTTTCTGGAAGCATTGTCTCCCAATATAAATCAGAACTTTTTCTCAAAAACTTTAAATGGAAACCAAGGAGTTCTGGATATGCTGAATCATGTTATTATATTTCTTTTTCAGTTAGTATGTTTAATTAGATGAAATATTACAGTACCAAGGAGCATCTCTGACTGTTGCTATGAAAAAAGTTGCAAAATTAGGATCTCAAATATCCTGAATTCAATGGAGGGTGCCATGTTTGTGAAATGTGAAACTGATCCATAATCCAAAAGTAAATAAATTGATTTCAGCTACTGGATTTATCCAACAGGTTCTGAGAAGTTCATCCTCCAGTTTCTCTGGCAGGTTTGCTGTTTAATTGCTTCTTACTGCAATGCTCTTTGAATCAGAATTGTTTATCAGCCAAGTCTTTGTATACAGGAGATGTGTCTTGGTGCTTTCTCTTGTCATAAGATCATAATTAAAGAAAAAGAGTAAAAAGACTAAAAAAAATAAAATAAACTATTAAAACATACAGAACTATAAGAATCATAAATCACTAATTTAATAATCTGCAAACACACCTAGTGACCACAACTGATATTTGTATCTTCTGATCCAACATGGAGCTGCATAGAAGACAATGTATGTCTCCACCACAATATAGTCAGAGGAGGAGAGAACTTTTATCAAGAAATTAAAACGACCACACCTACAATGTGCATAAGTATTAGAAGGTGAAACACTAATACTTGTGCCTTCTACGTAATACACAAATATTAGAAGGTGAAACACTTAATTTTAAGGTGTGTATGACTTGAACATTGGAAATTGGCTGTCAGTAACATAACGTGTATGCAGGTAACATTTATTGGGCTTGAATGTGCAAAACTGATGGTATGGTCCTTTAAGAAACCCAGTATAGTGGAATTGCACTATATTACACTGTCCAGGTGTTTCTATTTTTTCTATTGCTGTGTGTCAGTTCAGAGGCCTGGAATTCAGGTAAAAACGATACATGGCTCCAGCTAATAGAGGCATTTCTTGGATCTGGCAAAGTTACAAATAAGCTGAGTTATAGACATGTTGGAATATTTGCCAGAGAACAAAAAAAAAAAAAAAAAAAAAAAAAAAAAAAAAAAACCTGGTGAATATGATGTGATCATGTGATACTTCCTGCTTTATGAGCTGAAAAAGTCTGTCCAGACACAATTTGTGGCAACAGATTTTTAACAGGTTTTTGAAGGAGGCTTTGCCTTGGGACAACCATACAGATTTTGAATTTGAATACAGTTTATTCAGTTTAACCTGTAGAGCACTCCTGAGATCTATTTGAGACAAAGCTTAGCTATTTTCAGATAAAAACCTTAAACATCCAGCATGGTCTACAGCAGGAGAGCTTCGTTTCACCAAGAAATCAAGCCTAACGCAAAAGACTTTTGATGTTGCCTATTGGGACCATCTGCTACCAATAGGCAAAATAAGCATAAAAGGGAAAACAAAGAGGGGATTTGAGGAGAAAAAGAGAGAAGAAGTGTGAGAGTGAGGGAGAAGAAAGCTTAGTTTGGCAGAATTGCTTCATAAGCATAGCAGTTCTCTAACCTCAGCTTAATGGGTGACTTGATCTCCTCAGCAAACAGGGATCAATTCATTCTGTTTGCTTTTCATTTCCAGAGAAAATAGGCGCTTCGCTCCTGATACTCTGCAGCTTTTTCTTGGTAATGGTGCTCTCCTGCGCCTTCATAGCTCCCACAAATCATTCTGTGCCGCCACAGTTCATGCAGACAAGACTAAGCCTATTAATTATATCTGCAGCACTGACCAATTTATGTTAACGCCTCAGTACAGAATTTATTTGGTTATATAAGGTTCAGACTGTTAGACTCATTGTTTTTATTATTNACGCCTCAGTACAGAATTTATTTGGTTATATAAGGTTCAGACTGTTAGACTCATTGTTTTTATTATTATTATTTTTTTTTTAAACGGTGCATTCGAGTGTGACTCAAAGATTTGTGCAGCTTTCATAACCCATCGTGACATGAAAATTAAACCTGTTTTACTTCAATTTATATTTTGCATCTATAAAACTGTATTAAGGATCGTGAATTTTGGGACATTTTTACTAATTTTTAACTGTTTATAATTTCAAAATCCTGAATATCTGTCAATATAGGTGAATTAGTGAAGGAATACAGCAAAATAATGGGTGCTTTCTTGTTTTTTTTCTTACATTTCATTTTCAAAATGGAGTCAGTCAGTCATAATATGAGCCATCAGGCTGAAAATCACAATATTTTCTCCTCAACATGTCTATAAGTTGTGTAAAACATTTTAGGTTTATAGATCAAAGTGTTTCTGAGATACAATGATTTTAGCGAATACTGTACCAAACCAAAACCTCTCCAAAGTAACCAAACACTTTTTATGATACTAAAAACTCTTCCTCAATTTTATGTTGACTGTATGACATATTTGTATAACACTTTATGATTTGGCTAGGTTATTCTTTTACATATTTATCACTATTGAAAGAAGTTACCAAGCTTTCTTCTCCTTTTCAAACAGCCATAATGCCAAAAAGGAAACTCCACCCCCACAATACCATATATGGCTGGAAAGCTCTTCTCATTGGCTACAATGCCATTAGGTTTTACATGCAATAGCTTTCAAATGGATAAATCTAGCTGTCTTTGAATCTGTCAGTCAAACACAAATGAGACCTGTCAATTGGCTGGTCCAACATACAGTAAAGGGAGCATCCTCCCCTATTTTGGGTCCTAGTCATTATTGATCAATCAATCCTATGAAATGAAGGGAAACGCTGTTGTCCTGTTGTCTTGCATGGTTGATGAACAGTGTTGAAAGTAGAGTTTGTCCACTTTTATACTGTTTGATTATGGTGTATATGGACTTTAACTGATCCATAGATGGTGCTTTTTACAATGAGACAGTTTGTCAAACTGATGTCTAGTAAACCTTCTAACGACAGCAAGACAGGATCACAGCTAAACTGCCAATGATGGCTTGCTCCATGTCGTAAATCCTATCACAGATTACTTGATGCTGTTGAAAAGATGAGATATTAAGTTTTGACTGAGGTATAGCATGATGCACCGAGCTCTTCTGTTATCATGAAAATGTACAAAATGATATATGTTCACTACTATATGAGAATCAGCACCTCCAGATCTGAGGCTGTGGTACTCTGCCGGGATACGATGGATTTCTCTTCCGGGTTGGGAGTGAGTTGCTGCCCCAAGTGAAGTGGTTTAAGGGGTCTCGGGGTTTTGTTCACAAGTGAGGGCAAATTGATTGACAGGCGGATTGATGCAGCATCTGAAGTAATGCAGCGTTACATTGCATTGTCATGATGAAGAAAGAGCAACTCTGAAGGCAAAGCTCTCAGTTTACCAGCTGATCTACGTTCCTATGGTCATGAGCTTTGGGTCATGACTGAAATAATAAGATTGCGAACACAAGTGGTCAAAATTAGTTTTCTTGGAAGGGTTTCTGGGCTCACTTTTAGGGATCAGGTGAGGAGCACAGACATTCAGGAGAGGTTGAAAGTAGAACTGTTGCTGCTTCACATTGAAAGAAGCCAGTTGAGGTGGTTTGGGCATCTGATCAGTAAACGCTTCCCTTTGGAGGTTTTCCAGGCACTCCAACTGGGAGGAGACCCCAGACAGACCCAGAACACGGTGGAGGGATTTCATATCCCATCTGGACTGGGAACACCTCGGAATCCCTCAAGAGGAGCTGGAGAATAGCTGGGGAGAGGAACATCTGGGCTACCGTCATTGGCCTGCTGCCATCGTGACCCGGACCCAGTTAAGCGGAAGAAAATGGATGGATGGATGGATGGATGGATTGATAGCTATATGGTCAGTTTTACATGTAAAAGTAAGATCAGCTATTGCTTCCGTTTCTTCAGTGGAGTTTGCTTAAGTCACATATCGTAAATCTTTATATTAACAGCTCTAGCAACAATTTCTAGAGATTTAATGCTCATTCAAAAAAAGTGATATTATGAGAAAATATGTATGAGCCTTTTCACAGGATTAGTCTGCAGTATTTCCCATTATACAGCTAGAGGTTAGCTTGTTAGAGCTATGTTTAGTTGTGTTCTGCTGTTTTTAACCCTCAGGCGTGCGTTACATTGAAGAAAACTTTTCAGACAGCAGACGTCCCCTGCAGCGCTGATGTCAGATTTACAAGATATTGTTGATTCCCAGTGTCAGACTCAAAAACTGCATCAGTCAAGCTGCCAAAACAGAGAAAAGAATGAATCACGTTTACTACAGCGCTGCTCTCCATCATTTACAAAAGGCCAGATTGTTTATACCGACATCAATCCAGCATCTAATCAAAAGCAATATTACGAAAACTGTCAAAATAGAAGATGGGCGCGTTTGCCATCTGCAATCTTCAGATGTTACTGACGGCGCCGCGGTGATCCAGATGAGCGTTAATGAGCAGGACAATGAATCACCAGGAGCCTCCACCAGCATGACAGTTGTCTTTCATGACTGTTTACTTCAGATGAACCATCCAGTTCACCGACAACTAAACTCCACAAGGGGCACGCTAAATCACCACAGCACACACCCAAGAAAACACACCCTCATGCACGAGCGAGCAGCCCTGTAAATCCACAGGGTGGGTGGAATTTATTATTGCAAGACAAATATTTTGGAAATGAATATCAGCCTGATTTTTTTACAGAGAAAACAGGGAGAGCATATGGTTTCCATTACAGGAAACCGGAGTCGTACAGCAACTTCCCTCAATGAGCAACTGCTGCTCTCAGTCTAGGAGGCGCTGGAATTCTCCAGAGCAACTCAAGGTGCAAACTCAGCTTTTTCTGATGTTTAGTAAAAATAATTTTGACATATTAAAATCTATCCTCAGGCTATTGGCAATAAAATATTATAATTTAAGAGGATTGGAGGGAAAACGTCTCATGAAATTTCAACAGACAAATACTTCTCTTTTTGTCAAGCCCTTGCAGCAAGAAAAACATTACTGCTACAGTTCAGGATGTCATGTGACTCCTAAATAAGCTTTATTCTGGCAGCCATCCATGTAAGATTTTAATAAAGTGATTAAAAAAAAAAAACAATAGTTATACCTTAGTGAATATTTGAATGAGATACATGAAAACTGAACAAATCATATCCTGTATTATATTCTCCGTCTTGTGCTTTCTCAATGTGTGAGCCTTTGCTATTACTTCCTTAAAATAAGTGATTAACACAAATTTCTGAAGGAGTTTTTGCATAAATAAACATTAAATAAAAGTGTTGCAAAAAAAAAAAAAAAAAAANAAAAAAAAAAAAAAAAAAGTAGATCTTAAGCTTTCTGGCTGCAACATAGCTCTAAATAGCCAAACAGCCGGAGTATCATGGTTACCACTGCCAAGGAGGTTACGTGATCATTTCCGTTTGTTGTTTGTTAGCAAGATGTCTTGAAAAGTTATGGGCAGATTTGGATGAAATATGGAGAACAGATAGATATTGACAGTGACTAAATTTTGGAGATGATCTGGATCATATTCTGGATCCAGGATCCAAAATAATTTTTATTAGCCTATAAAATCAGTGGTAATTCACAGATTTTGATTAAATTAGCATGGTGGCTCCTTTTTTAAAAAAAACAAAAAACAAAAAGAAGATCTGCTTGTTTTGATGGCAGAAGTACATGCTCTTGGAGTGCCTTCTTGTATAGATTGTGTACCTTCTCTCCAACTCGAGAGAGAGAGAGAGAGAGAGAGAGAGAGAGATGGGTTTGGCTCTTTGGATGGGTGGAGAGCATGAGGATGTGAAAATCGAGTTAAGATGTCACAGTGATTTTTGTCAGCTGGCTGAAGAGGCGCTCAAGAACGAAAGGAAGGTCCCTGCTTACTGTGCTTTGCTCAGCTAATTAAAACTCACCCTCTGCACTCGCCTATGCACACACCACACACACACACACACACACAGCCCACCACACATACACACACACACACACACACACACACACACACACATACAGATGCAGCCCCAGTCAGATAAACAAGATCATGTAGTGTGTTTGATGCCAAAGATTTCCTTACAGCAAAGTGTTAAATTGTTAATTAATCCAAAACTGAAGTATGTAGCCATGATTCTCAATGTTTTTTTTTTTTTTTNAAAAAAAAAAAAAAAAAAAAAAAATTCCTCGTGCAGTGTGTTGTACTGAAATTGAGTTCAGTCTTTGACAGTATGAGTGTGGAAGCTGACTGACACCAATGAAAAACTAGATACTATTTAGGCTATTTTCACAAACAAATAAATAAATAAATAAATGGTAATTAAAAGAGAATAAAATTAAACATTTAAAAAAAGCTAGTTCTTAATGAAACCCATTTTATTTGTGAATAATATGCCACAGTAGAATTTCCATAGATTTAATCTCTGCAATAACCACCATGAGGGGGTGGTCTAAGTACCACCAGTGATACATGTGCCACAACTTGGGAACCATGGACATTATGGAATACTCTGTTGTATAACAACCCTGAAGGAACTAGGTAATAAAGTGATACAACAGCCTGCATCGACCTTTTGTACGCTTATAGAACCAAAATAAAAAGTGAACACAGGACCTAAATATTCTGTTAACAGTTGTCCATTTATTATGTTTAATCATCACCTTCCATCAAATACTTTCAGGGTGTTAGAAGATTTTGCAACCCAAAACTGCAGCAGCTGCCACTGCCTGAAATGGTCACATGGCTCAAACTGTGATAAAAGAAAATCAAGCTGAGTTTTTAGAATCCATGAAACCACTTAAAGCACTTTACAGACTAAACCATGACAAATCAGCATTGGTCAGCCAGGAAAACCCTCAGCTCTGTACCTGTTTTAATGTCTCACTGCTCACATGTTGTTCCAGAAAACAATCGATCCTGTAGCTTGTAGCTCTCAGCTGTAGCATTTGCTTCATTAGTACTTTAACTCGTTACAGGATCCAGTTTACTCAGCTCAGACAGTAAGTAGAAACAGATAGAAGAAGAGAAATGCACCAATCATGGGTCCCATGCAGTCCTTGAAAACTTAGCATTGGTATTATAGCTGAGGTCTTACTTCAGGTATAATAAATCAATTACTGGATAAAGGTTTTATCTACTATAATTGAAAATTAGAAGCAAAAAAGGCTTCCTGATTTGAAATTTTAAGGGGAAATGACAGAATGTAATGGCATTTTGAGGACACTAATTCATTTTACTGGATTTAGGTTTCTGCTTGAGTTAAATAGTTTCATTCATTTTTAAAGAAAATGTAATAATTTTAATTAGGTTACTTTTCAGTTCTAATACCAATCTGCAGCTGTAGTACTTTTTCCTCTTTTTAAGATGAATGTTTGATGCAGGCTACTCTGTTCCAGCCAGGTCAGCCTCTGATGGAATTGCTGCTCTGAGCAGAATTTTATTATGTGCCCGATGGCATGAACTAAAAAAATACAACAGGTATTGGTGTACGTTGATGTTTTCAATCTGATAAGGAGAAATCAAATAACAGTGAGGAAAATTCTCTTGTTTTCCCTCAGAGCTGGTTAAAAGATGTGGTTAAAATGTTGATTTGTGTTTGTGTCATGTAATAACCAAATGCAATTTTTAGAAAATACATAATGTGTTGACTGATGAACTGAGTCGGTGCCCCCCATCTCATATGATGCCCTACGCACTACAGGGAGGGGCGGCACTGGTTCCTACAGTGAGGAAACATTGTAGAGCATTTATGACAGCACAGTGGTTTGATTGATTTAAAGTGCTGATGTGATGCGTGCCTGAGCTAAGACAACAGCCCAAGGTGAATGCTAACTGATACAAAGATGAGATGGCATGTGTACTGGGGCGTTCTACACTCCTAGACTCTCAATCCAGATAACAACAAATCCAAAAACCATCTACCTAGTTGAGCTTCTTGATCATCGGAGTCACCTATCAGATGCTGTGCTGAGGCAGAAAGAGGAGGAAAAGGAAGGAGACGGGGAAGGGCGGCTGCTGGTGATTCGAGGCCAGAGCACGGCAAGATGTCACATCCTAACCTCTGGCACTGGAGACTTGTGTCATCTCCACACTTGGCAGATCCACTGGCTTGCCCCCGGCTATCTACTCTATATATAGAGACGAGGGGATACTTCTTAACTCGCTGTCTACACGAACAATGGGATAAATTCACATTCAGCACGTGATGCGGTGCATGTGAAGTGACACGGTGATGCAGGTACAGGATGCAGCCGATCTTTGAGGATCTGTGTGATATTTCTGCACAGGAGGAAAAAAAAAGACTTATCATAAAGGTTGCAATGAAAGCGTGCTAAAAATAGTGCGAAACGACAAGCAACTGGGTGAAGGAGACAAATCCAAGGGGAGAGCTGGAGAGTTAGCATCCGTCCAGCCCAAAGGACACGAGAGCCTCATTTCCTCATCATCCCCTCAGTGCATAAATCCTGCGCTACTCATTCATCCAGTCTCTGAATATTAGCAAATCAATTCATTTTCATCCAAAGCTAGTTGTTCTGCTTTCACAATGAAGGATGGAGGAAAATCTGAATGTAAAAAGCCTCCTAATTGCACAATACCGGCTTAGGATGCTGGATTAGCCTGTATTTCATTTTCAAGGTCACAGGAGCAGGCAGACGTGGGATGATAATAGCTTTCAGCACAGCATGCCTCAGAAATCTTCATACCTAGGGCGTGAGGCTGTACAGCTCAATCCTGAGGTGAATTATCACAAAGCCTGCACAGGATGCAAGCCAACCAGAAAATAAAAATCTAATTGCAGGCAGCATCCAGTTTATTTAACTCTATCATTTGTGGCAAAAGCAATTTTCCCTCAATTGCAAAGTGAAGTAGGCAGCGCCATGAGGTAGAACATGCTGTTTTTGCCATGGCCTGTTGAACTCGCTGCCATAATGCGACTAATGAAAGCATCACTCTATGGACAACTGGACTAATGGTAGGCATGCCCTGTGCCGGCGCGACATCTCAGAGCGTGGCTGTAACATGCTCACACAGGTCTTTCTAAGGTGTGGTCATACCTGTAGTTTATTTACATTTACCAAAGATTTGACAAAGAAAAAATTCTAAATAACTGGAAATATTTCAATATCTCATAGGTCGGAAGCATCTGGGAGAAGACGTTTACTGTGCCGGGATAGACGAACAACATGGGACAACAATGGAGTTGGCATACATTCATAAGCATCATGTTAGCCATAAAGCTATGCTAGCAGAATGCAGCAGAATTTGACACACTGAAATATAACAGCGGTATCACAATACTGGTGATTTTGTGTGTTTGAGCCCAATATATCCAACCCGTTTACCATTTTCCAAAATACATTACTTTAGCAATAAATTTTAATATTGTTTTTCCTACCTTCCAGCAGTACACTATAAAATGAACTTGTAGAGACTTGAGACGTGACTTTTGTTAAAGTAACTTTATTTAATCAATCCAACAGGAGCTGCACAGAAGATAATGTATGTCTCCGCCAGGGAATAGAAGATAATGACTTTTACCAAGAAATTAGTTTGCTAGCATAGCAGAGCTCTGGATTTTGAGTTTTTCCACCTGTTGTGCATGATTGACAAAATGTAAGTTGTCATGTTTCATTTGTTTTGTTATTCTGCATTTGTTTACTGGGCTGGTCATAATTTAAGTTAATTTACTGTTTTATGCTGTAATTGGCTTAATCACTTTATCTAGGGCACTATATGGTTGTTGATTTACTTTACTTTATCGTGTTACAGTTGTGTTATCTTTGTACATGTTTAGTAAATATCCTTATAATTTATGGCATGTTGATACACAGTTCAGTTTAATTCTTATGTATATAAAGATTGTTGTTTTCTGTTTTTGTAGACCACATACACATACAAAGTCCACAAAGTGTCCTCCAGTGACTAACGTATGACTACAGTTGAAACAATAAATCACCTGAATTTGGATCCTCTCTCCTGTCCTGATTCTGTGACTAGAATCCTTTCCATATCTGCCAACCTAAACCAATAAACCTACCCAAAGGCCCAGCCTTTAATACATGGTCTTTTGAGCCGGATTGGGTCCACCAGACGATATGGAAAACGCTGCAGATGTACCAGAGAGCACAGGACACCTCCATAGGACACGTTGTTTGCCCACACCCCTAGTTAACTACGCAGTTGGATACTGCCTCCACGAGGATCAGCCTTTTCACCTTCCTGTCCGCTCCTATAGCCATAGTAGTGGTAGAGCAAGGTCAACATCCACCATCAGTGGAAGCCGCTCCAGTCACCGGTCCAGCAGGTCTCACTTTTCAATATCTCCTGTGCAGGCTCTGTCCAGCATGCAAGCAGCGCAATTAGAAGAGAGGATGAGAGTAATGCAGCTTGAAGAAGTCTGACGGCAAATAGAGGAAGATAGCAGCGCAGACTTACAATGCCAGCAGCTCGACACCAAGGCCAGAGAGGCACAGCGCCTTCAAGAGGAAGAGACTCAAGCTCGTGAGGCTCTGGCTAAATGGTTAGACAGACATCGTCGTCTTGTACAAGCTGAAAATGAGTGGAAAATTGCTAAGTTAGTAACGTCTATGCTGGAAGAGGATAACGAGCCCCCGGACATCGGAGGTACAGCCGATAACGATGATTCTTTGCTCCAGGCGGTACAGGCAAATGACGCAGCTGCATGCATTCAAACTCAAGATCAGTTAGCCAGTTCTCAAGCTCCTGTGCTCATATCTACTCCAGCCTATGGACTCTCCGCTGCACCACAATCTCAGAATGAAGTGTTTCCAACTGCTCAGTCAAAGCCATTGGTTCCCAGCCTGATAGAGGTGTCTCAACCCACAGCAATGCCTACGTTTACAGACTCTTCCCCACCATTGGCACCCTTGAAGATGGAGCCCAATGACAGATCCTACAGAGGAACACATGATCTCCCAATAGGCAGTTTTTAGTCTACCACAGCTCCTAAATCTGATGTTAGGCAGCACTCAATCACACCTCTTCCATCGCTGGCCCCAGGGCTGTTCCAGCCTTCATCAGTGATGCCGCCTGCAAAGCTTGATCCAAGTTCAGCTGCCTACCACCCAGCCCAGCATCCGCCATCAGGATTTAGCATCTCCAACCCAGGTGCTCCCCATGCCACACCTTAACAGAACATGCCTTACCCAGCTCTCCCAGTTCATTACGGAGTGCTGCCCAACATAGCAAATGCACTGGTTGCAGCACCACGTTCGGGGATGGAACTTCTTATAGCCTCCAGTTATGGTATTCCTCGGCCATCATTACCAGTGTTTAACAGTGGCTGGGAGAGTGATTTTGCTTTACTCAAGATGGCGCTGGATCATCTACTGAGCCCTCATCAACATCTGAGTGAGCAGTACAAGTTTCAAGTGTCATTGGATCACCTGCAATTATCCGGTGCCCTCCAGTTGGCCAAAGCTTACATGCATGAACCAAGGCCATACACCGCAGCACTCCAAGCATTGCAAGAAAAATATGGCCAACCCAGGCAGCTAGCTCAAAGTGAATAGGGTCCATATTGAATGCTCCTGCCATTAAGATGGGTGATGCAGATGCATTTGATACCTTCACACTAGCTGTCCATTCTCTAGTTGGCATGTTGAGAACCCTGGAGGGGCAGAACGGCTACTACGAACTTTGCTGCGGATCACATGTTGATTGACTCCTGAGTAAACTACCACCAAGCTACAGAGACGGGTTCGTTGAATACTGAATCAGCCGTGGCATTCTACAGACAGGAACTGACCGAACCTACACCCTGCCTGATTTGGAAAATTGGCTTCATATTAAATCACAGGCAAAACAGATATCTAGTCAAGCTGCAGCCTTGTACCCAGTTGACACACCTAAGGCAGTGAAGAAGGAGCAGTGGCCAGTATGCCCCAAAGGGAAATCAACTTCTGTTCTCTTTAGTAAGGATGAGTGTGCCAGCCCAAGGGAGTCTGTCCCCGCCAAGTCTAAAATAAGACCAACACCCTACTGTCCTCACTATGACAGCAAGGAACATTTCCTTAACTCTTGCACTGAGTTCAAGAAACTCAGCCCTGGTCAGATGGTGCAATGGATAAAGGATGGGAAGCGGTGCTGGCGATGTAGGCGGAGTCATACACCAGATGTCTGTACCCTCAAGAGGGGCCATTGTCATCATGGAGATGATGAGATGCTGTGATTGGGCCAAACCAAAGCAAAGTAGGCATTCTCACACAGACAGTGGAGCAGTCGGACATTCAAAGCAGAGTGGAGTGGAGAAAGCGGAGAATTTTGGCTTGTTGCATCGCAGCGATGTCTTACAGATAATATGAAAAGTATAATTTGCTCAGAGTCTGGAGACAGTTGTGGTTTGGTCTGGATCCGGACTTTGAGGATGACTGCTCTATCTGTATGTTTTGGAGATTGTCAGTATTGTAACATGTACTGTATGCAGATATGTGGATAGTATTAATTGGGCTTAAACATGCAAAATCACCTGTATAGTCCTTTAACATTCAACATATAAGTCTGAAGACCTAATTTTAAAGCTATGTTGATATGATATGTTATGGGTCCTCCAAGGTGTAGAGTCTTTAACACGCTCTCTGGTTCTAGATCAATAGTAGATCCATAAATCACCTTGTCGTTGTTTCAGAACTCCTTTGGATCATTTTCACACCACAAACAGCTCCAGAGACTGTTTGGCACTGCAGCTGGTTGTCTGGTCATTTTGAACTATAATACCTTTAAAATAAGCCTATGAAAAGGATTATTTTTCTCTTGGACAAATCTTCCACAATGGATCAACTCCTGATTTCTGTCAACAAGCATTCAAGACATGTCAAATAGGGTCATTGATTTAAAAAGAAAGAAAGAAAGAAAGAAAGAAAGAAAGAAAGAAAGAAAGAAAGAAAGAAAGAAAGAAAGTCAAATCCTGGTATTGTCACACCAACAAAACCACCTCCTCACCTTGCACCAAAATAAAAAATATGGATTTTTAGATCGTCATACAAGACCCCATGAATTGAATGGAATGCGAAACCCACAAGGATAAAACTTTCTTGGCAGAAAACTTGCTGCAGAACATCCTCATACCATTTTGAGGGGGAAAAATTAATATCTTTTAGCTGTCACATTATTTGTACAAGGAGACTGAGGCCCTAATTCCAGGATTCAGTTTTGTTAGTTCTTTTGTCCTAGAACAGCACGGCTGAGACAGAAAAAGAAAACGCATGAACGGGGGGAATGAGAGAAACACAAGAACAGAGAGGAAGAGAGATTCTGCGCTTTCCCCGAGAACACTGATATCAGATGTGAAGGTCTGTGGAGGGATGAATTGTTAAATATAGAAAAGGTGTCTGATGCAGGACTCAGGCTGATTTATTTGGAATAAAAGTGCATTTTCTGGTTCAGACCCTAACAGCTATGAAGCATTACGCTCCAGCTGCTCGCAGAAGTTCAAACAAACATGCAACAAATCCAATATTGCGCTCTTTGCCCGTGGTGCAGCTCATGGCTCAAGGCATCAGTGGAACATGACAGACCAACAGAGTCTTTGTTCTGTTGCTTCCAGCTCCAGGAAAGTTATGAGCGTTCAGAGGAAATTCTAATGGGGGGGNGGGGTTTGTACACAAGTTTGACTTGTAAAAGTGTCTTTGAACATATCTCCATGAATGAATTGGGCACAGAGCTCATTGCAAGAAATAAGTCAGAGTAGCCCACCATAAAAAAAAAAGAAAGATTAGCATATACTTCATGACATGATTTTGCCTTTTCTACAGTGTTTTTAATGATGATTCATCCTTTCATAATATTCCAATACTTATGTAGTTGCTGTTGTACAATTCTACTTCTTCTATAGTATTCCTATAGATATTTCTACTTGGATCCTGTAGTTTTCTGCAAGAATCATAGCGGCTTGATAGTGAACTTTATAAAAGTGTATTAAAATATTCCCTTAAAATTCCTTAACATAGACACATAGGTTCTCAATAATGTATTTACATAGGCAGCATTGCATGTTAAGGTATCAATTTCAATTTATGGTATTGATTTATTGATTGGTGGTTATTTTAGCAGAGTAAGGACATTCTAAACTCAGCAATGGATCAGCAAAGCTCAAAATAATAATTATTCAACTTGTAAAATTATAGGTCGAATAAAAGTTTGCTCGAGGGAAAAAAAAATGTCTTAGAGGTAAAACAAGAGCATTTCCGACAGCCAAGTGTGTCTTTTTGATGCCACTCACACGCTCGTACACGCACGCACGCACACATTACAGTATCTTCTACTACAGCGCAGAAATCAGCGATCACAAACTGCTGCAGAGTAACTTACCCAAGAACAGGAGCAGGAGAGGAGACCACATTCCGGCATCCAGCAAGGACAAATCCCACCAGGAGAAGAAGGAGCGTGAAAAATGTGCGCGTCACGGGGCTGGGTGGACTTTTACAGTAAGTACAGTGTGAGCTCAGAGAGGCGTGGAGAGTCCCGCACGTCTCCCTCAACCCGCAGAGGAAAGCAGCATCCTCATCCTCATTCATCCAGCATCTCTCTCTCTCTCTCTCTCTCTCTCTTCTCCTTCAGATCTTCCTCAGCTCATGTGCGGGTGTTTCCCTCTCCAGGAGTACACGCAGCTTATCTCCTCCTCCTCTTCCTCCTCCTCTCTCCGTCCTGCCCTCTGCTCCAGTGCGTGGAAATCAGAAAGAGGAGGTGCAACAAAGGTGTGAACAGCAGCAGCAGCAGCAGCAGCCAGGAAAAGGGGGACCTCTACAGTTCTAACGGGTGTACGTGTGTTCCACGCGCGTCCCGACACGGGTATCCAACCATGGGACAAACAACACGCGGCGTGGCTTCATGTCACTATGATGTGATGTATTTTATGATCAAGCACATGTATGACAGTAAAATGGAAAATTAAAACTCAAGGTCAAAAGTGGGAGCTGCCAAATAAAAATCATAAAATCATTCGAAAATAATTAAATATAGTTGAACTTTCTGAATTCTAAAGCTGTGAATCTTCATAGATGTATTACAGCAAAAAACACGTAATACCAGAGATAACCACAAATACAACTAAAGGCATAATAAGCTGTGTGTGTGTGTGTGTGTGTGTGTGTGTGTGTGTGTGTGTGTGTGTGTGCGTGCACGTCATGCCTACATCTTTCAGAAAAAGATGTCGACGTTGGTGTGTCACAAAACACACTTCATGTCAAACACACTCTGTCAAGCTCTGTCCATTTACAAGCCAGAAGTGGACAGAGCTTGGTAACTGATTTCTGGTAATTCTGTCACTTGTGGTGTTTATGCACACGTCTGGAAATAATATGTAACATATTATCAGGTGTGGTAGACATGCTTGTGATTGCAGCTTTTCTTTCCCTTTGAAACCGTTGCATGCTGCAGCGTGAAGCTGTGACAACATGGGGATGAAAGAAAACTATCTGGAAGCTGTCCCACACAAAACTTTCTCCCAGGTGGAAACTAATATTGTTGAAATGCCACGAGCAGATATGACAGCTTGAATCAGCAGCAGTCGAGGCAGATGGTGCTGGAGACAGAAGAGTCAGAATTTTTAAGCTTTTGAACTGGATTGATTCATGCAGATATCACTTTGTAAAGCAAATACAGTTATACTTTATATTGAGTCGTGCCAAAGTAAGACTGAAACATAAAAGGCCAGATTCATAAAAAAAAAAAAAAAAAANAAAAAAAAAAAAAAAAATCACGCCAAGTATGCAGCATCACTCTAAATATGCACTGATAATTGAAGCTCATTCATAAAGCTTCTTCAACTATAATCATTGATCATATATGATCATTCCATAATCATACAATTATTCACATTCCTTGTTATGAAGTGTGTCTCAAATAAAAGCCAATGAAGATCAGCATATTAATGAGCTGCTTCATATTTACAAGCCACAATTTATCCTGATTCATCTGGTTTTAAAGCAAGATTAAAACATTAAACCAGCAATGGAAACATAAATTCTGCTTCAGAATTACATATTTTAAAAGACTGACACTAATATAACAGGTAAACACTCATTAACCTCTGTAGTGTGTGATCACTGTGCACGGGAGAGTGGAGGGTGGTGTGTGTGTGTGTGAGTAAGTGTGTGTGTGTGTGTGTGGAAGACATATGTACAGTGCAGCAGATGAGGTTATGAATAAGCTGAGTGCTACCAGAAAATGTATGAGATCAGATCAAAACTCACCATTTAAAAACTGACTGATCAGCTGAGTGAGTTTATCTATCAAATGTATTGATCACTAACACATGTGAGGCAAATACAGTTTTAAATGACACCCACTAGAATGAAACATATTTTAATTTTTGTATGATGGTGCATGTGTTTTATGAATCGCTTCCCTGACATGTAAATAAGGAAATACTGTAGTAATGCCTCTTTCAATGCAAATGTTAACAGATGCTGCTAAAAGATGCACAGACGTTTATGAATGAGGGAACATGGTTGCGTGACGATATTTATCCAACACAGTAAATCATGTGCTGCCATTTATGATTCTGGCCCAAGATGTCACAAGTCAAACACTGACTAAAAATCTTACCCTGAGACTTTGTCCACATTGTAAGATCCTCGTACTGCAGTACATACAGTACACAGCTTAGTATGCAGAATATTATTAGTATGCAAGATGGGAGATGCCATGCAGCATAAACAGAAGCATTAGGTATGGCTGATGGTCTCGACATCATCAAAACTGTCCCATAATTCTTTCTGCTTTGTCATTCCAATATAGGGACACTCCGGTCAGGAGACATTTTCTGTGCCAAGCTGTTAGAACACATATGAATAATGAATGCTGAAGGCACCGTGTGTGTGTGTGTGTGTGTGTGTGTGTGTGTGTGTGGTGATGTTATTGTCTTTGTTGTCCATCGTTTACCCTGTATTGCTACTTCGTGGCATATATGAGAGGTTGGAGATATTGAAAGCCAAGAATCCGCAGTCTGAAAACCTATTCAAACCCCAAACTACACATTTAGGAATTAACTTTGTCTCAGTTTTTTGCCCGTGTTTGCAGGATAAACACACTCTGTGTTTCAATTAAATTTGAGGATCATCTCCAGATATGACTGACGCATAGTGAGTCTCCATAAGTCTGCGTTGTTAGGTTGTTGATTTCTTTTTGATTACTTCATGAATCAAGAACAAAATGTCCAAACAGTCACAAATGCCTATCACAATTTTCCAGGTGAAGTTGTCCAAAATGCGATAGCAAACATATTTTAAAAGCTCAAACAGCAAATATTTGGCGTTTTTATTTCATAAATGGCTAAAAATTGGTTAACAAAACTGACAAGTGTGCTATGTTGAGACAATGGAAAGCGTCGTCATTTCCACTGAAGTCTCAATAATTCATAAACCAGGAGTGAAGGAAGAGATGACGGAAAACCAAGCTAAGCCCCAAACTACTGAGATGCTGAATCACAGCAGGTTGATATTATAAAGGCTGGTGATATGGGTACAATTTTGTACTTTACAAATTTTGGAGATAGTCTTCCATGGAGTAAGACACATTTGACTGAAGTTCAGAAGTAAAAAAGGAATTATTTTACCTGTAGGAACTATATGACTCCCTCATAGAGTTCCTTACTCACACTCTTACTTAAATGTTGTGTAGATTTTGGAAATTAGATCATGTGCCATCAATAGTGCAACAGCAGCATCATTTTCACAACGGAGCATATCAAGAAATTTAAGATAAGATAAGACACTTGTCATTGTAGGCATACAACAAAATTAAGTTTGGTGACTTTCAGACCAGCAGCAATGAACAGGATAAATGTCAGATAAGAACGAGATAAAAATAAGATTAAAAAAAAAAAAGATATAACAACAGCAACAAGAAGTTTGCTGTTTTGTGGTTTTGTGAATGTTGTGATGTTGGAGTTGAGACAAAGAGATCTTGAAAAAAAAGTCAAACTTTACAGAGAAAGTTGTTAAAGGACCATACCGACGATCGTGCATGTTTGAGCCCAATATATACAACCCGCATATATGTTATATTATTGACAGCCAATTTGCAAAACGTAAAACCGTATTTTAGTTTTCCTGTTATTTTTTCAAATCCCCTAATCTTTCAAAATCAAATGTTCAGNAAAACCGTATTTTAGTTTTCCTGTTATTTTTTCAAATCCCCTAATCTTTCAAAATCAAATGTTCAGACGATACACCCACCTTAGAATTCAGCATTTCACCTTCTAACACTTATGCATGATTGTAGAAGTCACAGTGATTTTAATTTCTCGGTAAAAGCCGTCTTCTCCTGGGACTATATTTCCTGGTGGAGACGTACATTGCAGCTCCATGTTAGATCGATTAAATAAAGTTACTTCAGCAGACCTTATTAAATTACACCTTTCCTTTGAATTTAGCAGTAAAGTAATACTTGTGCTTTTAACACAAAATCATTTCATCATAAACTTTTAACACTGGTAATTTTTGAGTTTTAAAACACGAAATAATGCCCTCCTTTTTTTTTTTTTTTNAAAAAAAAAAAAAAAAAAAAAAAAAAAAAAAAACCTATTTGGATCAGTAAAAGGCTCTGGAAACTAAATCTGACTACAAAGTGCTTAAGTAGATGCATTGCTTTGCATCGCTTGTAAATAATCCTTTGTTCTGCACACTTGGAATCACACTCGACACCTTGGAATCCAATTAATCACCACCAACATAGAAATAAGAACAAGCTTTATACAACATGTGATTGAAAAAATACTTCTGTCATCTTCCAAAGCTTTAATCCATAACCCTCAGTCACAGACAGAGCGGAGGCTGCTGTGCCACTATCTTAATCCCAGAGGTGCAGCTGTTTGCAGCCCTGCAGCTGCATGCGGCTGGAAATAAAAGTACTGCACTGCTTAAAAAAAAAACAAAAAAAAAACATTATCATCTATTCAATTAAAGGTAATTTACTGTGCTTAAGGGGAAATATTCTTTTCCAGTTTTATGACAGAAATTATAGCCATATAATATCTGCAAAGTTTGTTCATCTCTAAAACAGATAAAATCTTTATGTTTTTTTAGTGTAGCTAGCCAGCTGCACCACTGCACGCTCACAGACTGCAAGAGAATGCTGGCTAAGTGTTAGCCTCGTATTTAGTCAATGTCTTACTATGTGTGTACATTCAAATGTCACGTCGATGTAAACGACATGTAACGTGTTAATATGACTCATCAAAAATGAAGTTTTTCAGGGCTGTTAAGGACCTGTGTGTTACTGGATGCATTTCTTTTGGTGCAACTTTAACAATATTCAACACACACTCCTGACTTTATTAACTTTAAAAAAAAAAAACAAAAAACAACTAAACCTGGCAGAGAAAGAGAGAAAGAGAGGAGCGACAACTAAATACTTCCTGAAAACACATACAAATGTGGTTTTCCCATTTTGGAATTGTGAGAGAAGCTTTTTTTTTTTTTTTTTTTTTTTTTTTTTTTTTTTTTTTTTTTTTTTTNTTTTTTTTTTTTTTTTTTAACCTTTAACAGCTAATGAAACACCTCCTGTGACATCACCTGTTGTGGATTTCTTTCAAGTTTGAACCACAGAGTATCAGGGTTAGGCTCTGGGAGCGAGGACTCATGCAGGCTTGCAGACAAAGTAACTAGTACACAGTCGCTCATGAAGTGTCGCAGGCAAAAAATGAGGCAGGCTAAGAGTCGTGGGGGAAACTTATAAGAACTCAGGCAGAGCAGTCCAGAGGGCTGAGGCAAAACGCCGAAAGACCCAGTCAACAGGTTAAGGTCTCGGCGTGGCAATTTCGACACAGAAGTTCGAACAGTTTCAAAACACACCGACATGCCCCATTCCAATATGGTGTTCCGACAACTGTTTTGAAATGTCTCACACAGACGTCACGTGACAGTTTAGGAGGCGTGGCAAAATGCCACCACAATACATTCTCAATGAATCAAGAGAAAGGTTTTATTGAAAAGTGGTATCAAACAATTGGCACCAATCAAAATGCAGACATAATCATCATCCCGTACAAGAAGTATAATAAATAAACAAAAACAAAAAAAAAAAAAATGTCAGTTTCCATGACATAGCTGTGATATGTCTTAAGCACAAAGTGTGAATCTCTTTTGTCACGTTTCTAAGACAGGCCTCAATCAATAATTGATGGTTTGATTGCATCTACATGAAAATTGTTTTGAGAGGGTTCATGTTTTGGAACAGGAGGCGTTCAACACTGCTGCAATTACAACACCTGCAGGAGACGACAACGCTGAGCCAGACGTTTCCAGACGTTTCAAAACAATATAGTGTAACAGTTGAATGTTGTGTGTGCTGTATTTTAGTGTTTCTTCTTCAGAGGTTAGAATAACTCCACGGTTACAACGAGCTTGTACCAATGACTTTTTTCTCCACTTCCCCGATTCCTACAGAACAATAATACTCCTCTCTTTCCTTTCTCGCAAAGCCTCATGGGAATTTAAGTCCATTACCTGAACTAAACCATTTCCAAAATACTAGATTCTATTAAACACAGTCAACAACGCTACATTTAACTCAATCCGCAAAATAACACATTTCAAATTTTACAATAGCTAGATATGTCAAAATGTTTCAAAGCCTCGAAATTGCCATCCCTATCAAAGTCATGACACAGGAAGAAAAACAAAAAAAAAAAAGGAATCCAAACAGAATAACTGGAACAATAACTGAATAAAGGCCAGAAACAGGACAATAAAACTAGAAACTTGACTAAACTCAAGGAACAGAAAAAAAGATGGTGGGACTCTTAGAACTATCAAACTTGAAACACAAGTACACAAGACAACCTGGCTCAGAACGAAGGAAGTTGAGCAGTATAAGCAGACAGGGTGCATTCAGGAGCCTTACTTGATGATTCCTCGCTCCTCAATCCTCATGTCTTTTCCTTCCACCTTTTCCTTGCATTTTCAGGGGGCGGGATTAGGATACAAGGAAAATACGCAAGCAAGGGAAATGTGGAAACGAATAAGAGCTTTGGAATGCACCCATAAACTGATGACTGGTAGAGAGCAGATATGGAGGTCAAAGCAAAGGTCAAACTAGGAAATTCAAGGGTGATGGCTGGTGGACAAGTCATGAATGACACATTCGTGACAGAGCAAAGCAGCAGCAGCTTCCTGCTGTATGATTTAGTGTAGATGTAAAGTGACCCCAGAGACCAATAAATTTTCTATATAGATATCAATCATAGTCTAATACTGCATTTTAATTGTGTACTACTAATCTTCAGTGTCTTTGAGAAACACTATAATAACCATATTTAATCATAATCACATGAGGCTTTTACAGAATCTAACAAAATCAGTAAGAGGAAATTAAAATGATGCTGAAATATAACCTCTGGCAGATGATAAAATCATCAATCAGAAGCAGCATCACCATTTTACATGAACCAGCAGAGCAGATGGCTGATTAATGCATACAATCCATAACAAGGTTATTTGTCATTATGGTTTCCGAGTCCAAACATTAAGCAAAAGCTCGCAGATTTGTTCCCGCACTGACCCGGACAAGGTGAACATGTGTAAAGTATACTGTCCACAGAGTACAAAGCAGATGGAAATAGCCCAGCTAAACGACACCTCACGTCTTTGAAAGAAAATTCAGGTCACGCTGATTTGATCGAAGGAGAATTAGAGTTTTAAGGCTGTGATATTACATATGATTTAATATTTAAAATTACAGATATTAAAATGCCTGGTCAATGAGATCGCCGCTGACTTTTTTTTTCTTTTCTAACATCAAAATAACAGAGACGAAAGGCATCTACATGATCAAATGCGTGTCGACTGTGAGAATCCTCCTGAAATAGCAGCAAGCGGAACAAAGACAGGCTCATTAAAAATGTATCAAGGGTACAGCAGGCCCTGTGTTTCTCCTTGCTCAGGGATTCTTCATGGCTCAATAAAGGCTAAGGACATTATCATCACATCCTGCGACGCCCTTCATTCTCCACCTCATTTCCACCTCCTTCCTAACTGCTTTCAGGACGCTCATCGCAAAGTTTAGCTCTGTGCCATCAATTTTTTTTTCTTTAAAAAAAAAAAAACAGTGTAAACCCAACGTGCACTCTGACATATGTAAAGACTGTCCACATGTCATCAATCACTTGCTCTTTGAGGCTTCTGCGCAGTATATGGTTATTGCCATGGAACATATTCTGAATGGGGTGGGGGTGGGGAGGTGGACTCAACTGGTTAGAAACAGCCCTGGCAGGAATGACGTTATGAGTGTGCATAAAGATGCTTAACAAACAACAACACAACAGACCTGAAGTTTGAGGCCACCCCCAGATTAAAAAAAAAAAAAAAAAAAAAAAAAAAAACACCAAAAAAAATCATGAATACACTGTTTGTTTTGCAATTTATTGCACAGGAAATGACAAAAATATTTGCTCACTTAGGTCTTCAGGTCAGAAGCTACTGGTCATCCCTTGTACCCGTTTAAAGACCCGTGGAAATTGAGCTTTCCAGGCTGTAGCACCTAAACTATGGAATGCCCTTCTCTCTGCTGTCCGTTCTGTTGATTCTGAGGTCATGTTTAGAAGACAAAGACATTTTTGTTTAGACAGGCTTTTAGGTAGTCACTTTTTTATGATTTTATTAGTTCTAAGTGGATGTCCTGTATATACTGATTTTCCAGTTTCTTGATTTTATGTATTGTTTTTTATTGTTTTATATTACTCCATGTGAAGCACCTTGTGACCTGTTTTCTGTGAAAGGTGCTATACAAATAAAATTATTTATTATTATTATTATTATTATTATTATTATTAATATTATTATTACATTTTCTTCCAGCAGCTCTGTGTTGTACTGGTTAAATTAAGTAAATTCGACATGGATTACATACAGTATCTCAATTACATTTCAAATCTCAACATGTTGATTATAGCGAGCTGGAATGAAGTGAAACCAATGGGAGTCTGGAAGGCAGAAAAAACTATCTAAAATGTGTAAGTTTTGTAAAATGGATGGCAGCAATAATGTGTATGAAGGTTATATTTATTGGGCTCAAACATGCCAAATCACTGGTATGCTCCTTTAAGTCTACAGATTTACGCTTAAACAGTTGCAGATGTGTCAAAAATAATATGTGCAAAAGTTGCCACGGTGTGGATTTCAGGAAACTATAAAACACAGATCTTCCAAATTTAACATAAGCCATAAAACACCACACAATAACAGGTAAAGGTCAAGATTTCTGTATCACAGAACTCCAAACGCTGCCTTTTTGCATGTTGGCCCTGATGTAATTTCACGATCATGATCATGCACAAGAGTGAAGTGTCATTGTTGTGCATAACCATGTCACTGTTTGTTCCTCGTTGGCTGATTTAATCTTCTTTCACAAGCTTTTGTCTTAGTCAAATCCCAAGCCATCTCTCAAATCCTGCTATTTTTTTTTTTTTTTTNTTTTTTTTTTTTTTTTAGCTATTTAATTAAAGCATTATTCTGCCTGCTGTTGGACTGGGGTGCTACAGCATCCCCCAGCACTCCGATTTCCTGAGGCTATGGTTTTTGCTGCGAGATTTTTTTTTTTTCTTTGCACGGTCACCCACCTGAAAATTTCATAAGCTCCACCAGCCATTTCATTCATTCTCATCTCTCCTGTTTCTACATGAATCCTAGAACTTATGCAGTCTCAGCAACATTTGGACATGTAATGTCCAGTGATTTTTGGACTGCTACACAAGTCTGACATCCCTTTAAAACTTTCCAATATTGATGGGAAAATAGGCTGTTGGGTTCATGATAGGTTCTCTGTTTAACATTTTACACCTTATCCAAATCTTTCAGTGACATCCACAGTCATCATGCAAATGTTTGATTGCACGCATGGTCTTAAGGCCATTACACACCAGAAGCAAATAATTTGTGCATTTATTTCACTCGTTAGAATATTTTTCAAACTCACACCCTGTTAATGAAGCCTTTAAAATCAATGGTGCAGTTTGGCTTGATGAAATTGCGGCGTTAATTTTTTCAGATCAAACTCGATTTTCCCAACTTTTAGCCTGCGAATACAACACATTGGACCAATCAAAGTGTTGTTTGCTGGTTACGTCACACTCAAAACATGAAACATGGCAGATGGTCTGATTGTTTTTGTGTCACAGAATGCCGTCCTGTGTAATAAAACAGACAAAAATATAAAGACAATGTAGCTTCATTCTGACAGTAGTCTTAATAAATATTTATCTACGGTTATTCTGAAATTTTTATCCAAAAGCAGTCATGATAAAGCTTTAAAGAATCACACCCATTTTGCATGTTTGAGCCTAATATATTCAATTTTCATACATGTTACGTTACTGACAATCATTTCTCAAAGGATAAAACCATATTTCAGCTTTCCTGATATTTTACAAAATCTCTAGTCTTTCAAAATCAAATATTCAAGTGATACACCCACCTTAAAAACCAATGTTTCTCCAGCTAATAGTTACACAGCCTTATGAAGTCACGATCCTTTAAATGTTTCCATAAATTTATTTATGGAAAAATTTATATTTAAGCTATATTTCCCAGTGGAGACATACATTCACTCCATGCTTTTTATTGCACTTAAATGCTAAAATTATGTAACTTCAAAAAAAAAAAAAAAAAAAAAAAAAAAAAAAAAAAAAAAAAAAAAAAAAAAAAAAAANGATTTTAATAGCATACCAGAATGAACTGAAACCAGTGGAGGTCTGGAAGGTAGGAAAAACATTTTTAATTCACCGTTCTGTGACGGGGGGTTGGACCCAAGTGCAGCACACAGTACAACGCTGACAGGTTAAGTTCTTTTATTGAGTCCACTATCCAACACAGAAGCAGGCAGATCAACAGGTTGGACAAAGCGCTCACACAGAGACTGACAGATGGGGAATCCAGACGCATGGACAGGAATTGGAGTCAAAGACAGAAGGCAGAGGTGATTTCCCGGGGATAGACAAGCAGGATAGTCCAAGACAGGCAGGTTCGGCAACAGAGAGTCAGTCCACAGAAAAACGCTGGAAAGTCTTGCATCAGTGATAGCAGAGAACAATCTGGCAATGGGTGAGTGAGAGACTGAGGCTTAAATCCATACTTAATTGGTGCAAATCAGTGACAGCCTCCACACCTGAAGTGAATCAGGCTGATGAACTGAGGTGAGGAGCTGAAGACCAGGCAGGCAGAAATGGCAGGTGAGTAGGAGATCAGACATGCAGAACTGTGACACGTTCCAGTAGTATGCTTTGGAAAATGATTGTCAGTAGCATTACTGTATGAAAATTGAATATATTAGGCTCAAACATGAAAAATGGGTGGTACAGTCCTTTAATTCCTTTATCAAACAGGATCCTCTTCCTTTGTATTTGATGAACTCAGAATCTCATTTTTTTTTTTTCCCCTTTTGTTAAGCTAAATCAGGACTCAGTTTTTTGNTTTTTTTTTTTTTTTTGGTTGTGTTTTTTGGCATTAACTCACAAATATTCACAAAAATCACATCGCTTTTGGTGTAAACATAGTTACCATGACAAATTTGCACTTCTGTCATTTATTTGTGTTGCTCTTGGTGTGTAACGGCCTTTACACGTCTGCATCAGGAACCTGTGCACAGAGGCTATGTAGCACCGAAAAAGCTACAGTTGGAGTTGATGTGCATCCTTAAAAAAATGATCTGCAACCATGATTAGTCAACGTGGGCTGATCATGTGTCTGGAAGTTAAAGGCTTCAGTAATCTTCTCCTTTTCTGTCAGACAGATTTATGTTTTGTTACTTTAGCAAAGTCATTTTCACTGGAAAATCTTCTGCTGTAGCTCTCTATGACAAAGTGTATGAAAGAATAAAATACGGGGCTTAGTAATCACAGCTTTTTCCTGTAGTTTGTGATCCTGCTCCATTTCCAGTACCAACCTCCCTGATGTCATTCTGTGTGACAAAGTAAAAGAAAGAATGGAAACAGGTTTGCTTTGTGTGTGTAATGATTTCACAACAAGGCCTGATAACACTCAATGCATCCATCCAGTGCTGCAGAAGTGTTGTGATTAATGCGTGATCGATGTACTACGTGGAACTAAAAGTACAAATTCTGCTTTACTTCTACCAGAAAAAACACAATTCTGTATTTTGCTGTTCATGTAGGAATGAAAGTTGTGCTTTTTTGAGGATATGAACATGGTATAGTATGTGTAATGAATGATGTATAATGAAATTATTACATACAGTAATTTTGTGCTGGTTGCAAAAACAGGTCTTTCATCATTTTTACCTTCATAATAGTTGGATTCTGATGAAAGACTGATGAATTCAACAACTTTAGCAGCTTTATGACTCGCTCACACTCGATAGTATTAAAAGGCAACAAGGCAGATGACACTGAAATCAGCTATTAACAGAAAATATAATTATTGTACACATCAACAATATATGGAAGGCATATTCTTGTTTCAACAAGTGTCTGCAGAATGCTGTAGAAGCAGGATCTCGTTTCCTGAGGGCACAGAGGAACGTTATAATAGAAGGTGATGTTTTTCAGCTGAGTTGATTATTTCATTGTTGACAAATGTCGACTGGTGAGTTGTTTGTTCAAACCCATAGCTGATATGACTCTGGAGGGGGCATCTGTTCCAGACTTAAATTAATGAACTGGTGTGGACTTATATGCGCTGGCGTAACGCTATTCTTGTATCCTGCAAGTTCAACTAACAGCAACTGTTTTCCACGTATGCCATGCCACTTATGCTTTATGTTCCTGTCCTGTAGGTCGACCACGCAAAGTGCTCCACGCTTGTGACAGACGTTTCCCCCCTCCCACCTGGAAGGCTGCAAACCTCTCATTACAAGTGAGCAACTTGCAGGAAAACCACAGCTCTGTGCTCGACTACAGGATGACTCATCGCCGCTTTATGTCCCCCCTCCCCCCCANACCCAAATGGCTTGGTACAGAATGTAATAATGGATTAAAGGTTTTTTTTTTTTCTCTTTTAAATCATTGACAGACCTGCTTTATTCAGTAAGATTTTAGAGGACCAACCACCCATTTTGCATGTTTGAGCCTAATATATTCAGTTTTCATACACATAAAGTTACTGACAATCATTTTCCAAAGCATACTACTGGGAACAGTGAATTAAAAATGTTTTTCCTACCTTCCAGACCACCACTGGTTTCAGTTCATTCTGGTAAGCTATTAAAATCAACTTGTTGATACTTGAAATGTTCTTGGGATAGGTAATCCATTGGTTTACCTAATGGATCACCATTGAACACATTAGGCTCAAACATGCAACATGTATGGTCCTTTCACTGGGTCCCTTGAGTGTCTCTAATTCAGGAGACCAAATTTCAACATTATGTAGCAACGAGTTGGTTAACAAATTTTAGTTACTGGGTGCTTCAGGAAAGCACTTTTATGGGCCGTATACAGCAAATCTAATTAGGTGAGAGAAATATATATGCAATTGGTTTTAAACACAAAGAAGCCTGGAGAGAATCATTACAGAATAAACACAAAAAAGAAAGTTAGGAAAATCTGCACCAGCCGATGACCTCTCTCTCTCTCTCTCTCTCTGTGTGTGTGTGTGTGTGTGTGTGTGTGCGTGTGTGTGTGCACGTGGTGCAGCTCTGGGACATCTCACAAATACCTAAAACTGTGAATGCATCTATTTCCTGCAGGAATTCTACTTCTTTGCATGTACTGCGTCATGCATCCAAGGAGTGGAAGGTTTGTGAAACTTTTTGAAAATTGTTACTGGTGGAAAAAAAAAAAAAAAAAAAAANAAAAAAAAAAAAAAAAAAAGGAAAAAAAAGGAGTAAAAATTAGTATAAATTGTGCAGTTATGTCTGTTTAATTATTTATTTCTTCATTATTTAGCAGGATATCTCAGAACTATATAATACTATCTAGGGACAAGCATTGCAAATTAGCCTCGGCTAAAACAATGATATAATGTGCGGCATTAGTTTATCTGTGGATAATCTATGTTCCTTTAACAGTCCCTATCCAAATAAACATATAAATAAAATACTATATATACTTAATACAACAGCAGTACCTCAGGCAGAGATACAGAGAATTAGAGCATCTTTCATTCCTGCAGCTGCTGAGCGACTGACCTGCAAGCAGAAACCACTTAGGCCATTTTCAGACCTGCAATTTAACTAAAATAGGGAAATGTGGTCAGTAACGTTAACGTGTACACAGATTGTATACATTGGGCTCAAACATTCACAGTCTGGTGGTTTAATGTGGAGTTTCTTCCTGAAGCGTAAGCAGATGTGGCCACTTTGCTGAAATTAAGACAATTATCGAGGTCTTTCTGTCACAAACACAAATTCATTTGAAGCTTTAGCAACTCAAAACCAGACCACAGACGCACGTACACCTGATGGGATTAAAATAATTATAATAACCTTTATCTGCATAGCACTTTTCATACGGAAACACAGTCCAAAGTGCTTTACAAGACGTGAAGAGTCTAAAAGTCAGAACAAGCATAATAAATGTAGAGGATAATAAGAGTGCACAAGTACATAAAGAGAACATGTACAGCACTGGTTAACTCAACAATAAACATTAGATCAGAAGGACAATTAAAAAGTTTAAAATATATATATATATATATACTGTATTACACCCACTCACACAACCCATACATAAAACTAAAAGAACACACATTAATAGTAGTGAAATATGAAATGAATATGAAATGCATAAGCAGTATAAAGCCAGTTTAATTATGATATATGGAATAATTGACAATCACGTTAGTCATTGCAGACGATGAACCATATGAAAGGATGAATTCTTCACACAGTAAAGCAACAGCTGAGGCTGAACCACCCGAGGGTGTAACCCATGGAACTGGAAGCTGTGGATTTTTGATCACATCATCTCACAGTTTATTCAGGGATCTGCTGATGAAGAGGAGCCGAACATAAAATATGAGACTAGAAATCTATAACTAAGCTGGGAGACTTAATTAATCATATGGCTGCATAGCTGCTGCATCATAAGTATGAATAGTTATGCACTGTCCGCAGTTCCTCTGGTAGTTATTTTTACATAAATCCATTGTTTACTGATACACTGCAGCTTCTGTTTTAGCATATGAATGTTAATAAAATACACTCGGAATGCTGACTGGATAATTTCAAGCCGAAAGGGTCAGCCATCCCGTTAGTCCGTGAGATTTATGATTGGATTGGGTGTAAACCATGAGAGCTATTGCTGTGTTCCAGACGACTCGGAACTCAAAAATTTCCAACCTCTGGCTTGAAAAAAAAAAAAAAATGCATTGGAACAGCTTTTTCAAGTTGGAGCTCTGACTTGGAAACTCGGATCAAATCCATCAACCCCAACTGATGAAGTCACTCAGCATGGCGGCGCTGTGGAAGCCAACTTTCTGAATATAAATACCTTAAATGCTCTATTAGTGGGTGGGGCCTTTATTTACCTCAACTGTGGAGACAACCCGGCCAATATACAGTAGGAGACAGGCTTTTATTAGAGACAGGCCTTTATTTCTAATTTTGCTGGTGGGCAAATCCATAACTGCATAAAAAATCACAAAAGAGAAGATGGCAGTGTGAACACACCTCCAGGCAGCTTTTAGAAAGGTTCATTTTCATCCACTTTTCCTGGTTGCTGGGGACAGTGGGCTCCATGTTTACGGCTTTGTTTCATGTTGAGCCTGGTCGTGTCTTCTGGCTGGAGGGACGATGGATGGAGAGGTTTTTAAGTGGTTTGGTATCAAACATGGCTGCTGTCATCTGGTGGCAGCAGCAGATTATACTAATAGTTTCCTAGACCAGTAAAAAGGCAAACACCAAACCTGCCTTAATATGAGACCGGCTTTTATTTCGTCCTTCTGACTCCGCTAGATACCGGCTATTATTTGAATACCGGCTTTTAATAGAGAATTTATGGTAATCAGCTAACCTCCAAATAAAGTAATTTTTCTTGCACGACACTGAAATAAAAAAGTCAAAATCTATCGCCATGGTAACTATCTATAGTCTATAATATCTGTCATTGATACGTAAGCGTGCATAATTTCAGTAAATTAACTTTTCTGCAAAAATGTTTAATACTGTGATTAATATCATTGTAACACAATCCAAACAGTCCTGTAATCTGACTTTAGTTAGTATTTATCAGTAACTTTATTTTATGGCATGCAGGCATGTTTTTTGTTTACATTTGGCATTGTGGGAGCTGGGGCAGCAAACAATGGAGGTCAGAAGTTGGAATTTTCAACTGGGAAATTCCAGCATCCCACTTTGAATAGAATAAGCCGAAACCAAAGAGCAGCTGAACTTTCCCCTTTAGAGTAAGTGATGTAAAGGCTACTAAAGTACCCAGACCACTAAGAGGAAAGACTGGGAACGTGGATGCTGTGGGTTTATTTTCACATCATCAAGCAGTTCATTATGGATGTCAGGGATCTTTTATCAAAAACTATAAAGAGGCTCCTAGCTCCTAAAGATGCAGCCATCCATCTTGAGGTCAATATGAAGTGAAAATCTGATTCACATCAATTTTGTTGGTATTTTGATTTTCCTGATAAAAGGGCAGATACGTGCAAATGTCTCACAACTTAAACGAAAATTCAGTTTCTTTTTCAAAATTGGCTTTACATTTTTCTCTTTCCAACAACAGTTTAACATTTAGATAAACACAAAGATTTTAGATAAATCCCCAATTTAACCAGTTTACCAATAAAAGATATTTAAGAGGATAAACAAAAGTGGTGTTAAAAGCTTCCAGTGAATTATGAACCTGGGTTCGTGCTTGTTTGTTGTGGGTCAAAGTTGAAGCAGAAAACAGCTCTGCAAACTCAACTGAACACGGAAAGTTTCCCTTTGTTTTTACTCCAAAGTATGTGATTGGTTAAAAAAAAAAAAAATAAATAAAAAATCTTTATTAACCTCCAAGAACTAGTGTCAGCTCACTATGCATCACATTCAAAATTGCACTTGAACACACCACAAACGCTTATGCCAGCTGGCGGCTGCCTTCTGCACATTCTGCACCCGCAAGAGAAGAAATAATTAGTCTGCATTCAGTATTCCAAAACCGAAAAGCCAAGACCCTTCATTTCTGAAAGGCAAACAAAACAAACTACAGTTTCCACACCTCTGTGAATCTAAATGCTCTCATTAAATGCTCAGAATACAGTTGGAACTCGCTATAAATTTTTGGCTTTTCTTTTCTCCAGCCAGGAATTTTTTGCCTGTGGAAGAAGAAAATAAAATGAAAGGTTAAAAATAATAATAATAATAATAAGGAAAAACTCTATTAAATGTGTTGAAACTTATTGAAAAAAAAAAAAAGTCCAACATAGTAGAAACAAAATGGCTCCAAAATGCAGCCAAGATAACAGAGCTTTCTTATTACCGTCAAATCCTTCCATATCCTTGGACGGCTGCGGCTCAAACGCAGAGCGCCGCGAAAGCGCAGAGCTGTGACATAAATCATTATATGTTGTTTTGCTCAAATCTCGCTGACAAAGTTGTTTGTCAACCCAGAACATTTTTATTTCTCTGGCTTCAGAATGACGGGCACAGAAAACAAACGCATTTGTTACAGTCAGCGAGTTTGTCTTCAGCTGGAATCTCGTCTTCAGTTTTATTAGGGAAGACAGCCAGGGACTTTCTCTCCTCCTCCTCGCTTTAGATTATTTTCTCTGTTGTGAAATGGACAACTTCAAAGCTGCTTTGGCCTGCCCTCCCCACCCTAANCCGCCCCCCCACCCAATTATTAATGAAGGTCTTCTTGTGAAAAGAAGGAACACACAGAGGGAGCTCGCAACTTATTATCATGACCTGATTAAAGCAAAGCAATGACTGCCAGCAGTCAAGGCTGACGGCCAGAACAAAAAAAGAACAATGTCCAACGACATGGAACAAAGAACACAATCTCCTTTTATTTGTGTGATCCATAGTTTTATTTTGTTAAAGCAGAGAAAATGGTGATGGATGAGGAAAATGTTGTGGAACATTTTCATATTTTGTTTTATTGATGATGGTTATTTCTGGTTATTTCTAGGGGGATCACTTGAATCCTGTCAGATTTTATCTCATGTCTTGCCAATGTCATGCTTTAGAGGAAAAAAAATATCCAAGGAAAATGTCAGCCTAAGTCAGTTTAACACATGCAGGAAAAAAAAAAGAAAAAAGCCATGACCGATAATGTAGCTTTCATTACTGTCCATTTGATTTATTTATTTATTTCTAGATAAAAGGTCAAACATAATGTTTACATCATGTACAGATTTCCCCCGTGTCATTAATACGATGCTGGATAATAAGTTCAATCATCAATTGCCTTTTTTTTTTTTTTTTTTTTTTAACCAAAAGCACCTCAGTGGATCAGAATGCAAAGCAGCTATGTTATAATTAAAGAGCTACTCTACTGATTTTACTGGAACGAGGCCGAAATGGAAGCCAGTTGGTCGAGGTGGTCAGGTGACATGCACCTATCATCCACTTTCCCAGAAAATGGGAAAGTGGATGATAGGTGGAGTTGGTCGGGTGCTCCAAGGAGACAAAACCCACAACAAGTACAAGAAGTACCATCTGTAGGAGAGACACACTCTCTCACACATGAGGGGAAGAGAAGGAGAATGAGGAGACACCAGAACAAACTCTGACAATATCTAACTATAAAGAGAGAATCCGTCTGTCTGTGGCACCAACATCTCTAGAACCCGGCACTATATGAGGTTGAAATTTGGCAGGTTTGTTGCTCAGGACCCAAGGATGTGCAGTGTCGTGTGAAGTTGTTTGGATGAGCAGTTCTTGAATTGTGCTGATAAAAAGTAGTCCACGCGGCAGGATACAGTACGTTCTGGGCGCAGCAGCATATGCTCCCATCCAGTGCCACGGTCTCAACCCGACCCCGTACAGCAAACAAAGCTAGCTCACGAGGATGTGCAGAAANTCCAGTGCCACGGTCTCAACCCGACCCCGTACAGCAAACAAAGCTAGCTCACGAGGATGTGCAGAAAAAAAGGGAGCATATCTATGTTCCCAGAGTCCTATGTTCCCCAGTTCAATATTCTGTTAACACACAGTTAATGTGTGTTAACAGAATAACCCTAACCCTAAGCCATTATGTGTTCTATTGCACTATGTAGAGCTGGGGAACATAAGATCCTGGGAACATAGGAATGACCCTGAATAAAATTATAGCAGGCTGCGGCGCACACCATGAAGTCCACCCATTCAGAACAGGCATGTTTTGAATGGGGACTGCACTAGTTCAATCAAGTAAAGCACAGCATTTGATTTGATAATGTCTGAGCTAATTACTCTTGGGGAATTCAAATCGATGCTAAAGAAATAGGAAATTGGTACCATTGGTTCAGTGTTTTTGTTTTTAGACTCTGTCAGGATGGTCAATTGAGTCAAGTATGTTTTTCTTAGAGAAATCCCTTTGATTTCAATGCTGTTACAAAGCGTACAGTTTGTCTGTGTTGCATTTATTGTTAACTTGTATTCATATTGTATTTATTGTTGAAACTTGTTTTTTTATGCTGCCGTCTTGGCCGGGTCTCTCTTGAAAAAGAGATTTATTTATTTATTTATTTTATCTCAATGAGTCTTACCTGGTTGAATAAAGGTTAAATAGAAATTT